>QANX01007662.1:98603-109585 GCA_003254975.1 Ochetophila trinervis
CCCCCCCATTCCCTTTGCCCATGGTCTCCCTAAAAATGAATTATGGTGTCTCCTTCTCTACCACCAGTCCCATGGTGAAAAAAAAAAACAACTTTTATATTTTGATCCACATTGATAGAATATTAAGCTAAAATAAAAATACTTTACCCTATTTTAAAAATGAAAGACAAAACAGTATGTCCTCGATCGTTTCATCTTATCCAACCAAATCCAACCCAAGAAAAATTAAGTATTTAGTTTGGGTGCGAGTTGTAATTTTTCAACACGACATCATCCAATTAAGTTTTGGATTTGTTTTTTAAAAATATGATATAATCCGACCCAATCCAAGGTATATTAAAAAATAAATAAAAACTTATATTTTACATTAATTTATTTTTAATTTGAGAGATATAATTAATTTTATATTTAGTTGAACATAGATTTTTATAATTTGAGATTTAATTTTATTTTTATTTTTATTTTTCGTTGGACATGGATTGTTTTAGTTTGAGTCATAATTTATTTTTTATTTTTAGTTGGATATGGATTGTAATTTGTATTTTGTAAAAGATTTTTTTAGTTTATTTTCTTGCATTGTAATAGTTCATGCAATTTATTTTTTCAAAAATAATGAAGAAAAAATTATAATCATGATTAATATTCAATTTTTATAAAATTTTCTAAATTTAAAAAAATGGGCATGTTAACCTGACTAACCCAACCCACACTTTATGGGTTGGATTAGGTTCATCATCCTAATCGAATTAGATTGGGTTACAATCCGAATAACTTAACTTTGACGATTATGTTGATTTTTTTAAAAACCCAACCAACTTAACCTATTTACAGCTTTACTTGTGCCCATTTCATCTATGTTAATAGCATGATTGACATTTTACTAGTAAATGCATAATAGATTAAAATAGAAAAAATAATTTTTGATAATGAAGAGCAAATGTCACAACTTATCATCAATGGACACCTGTAAAATAATAAAATAAAAAACCTTTTAGTTATGAAACAAAGCACTCTGGATTTTATCTCTCTCAAGCCCAATTCCATCTTAAGTAGGCTCAAATTGACTACCCAATAGATGTGTAAAAATGGTCAGGCTGCACGAGTACAGCATAAGCACAACACATTAAAATTAAGCACAGCATGAGCACGGCACGTTAAAATTGAGCACGACACAAGCACATCACGTTACAAATCGTGTGATGTTAAGCACGAAGCACGTGATAAACTGTTCCTGGCACGGCATGAGTCTATAATGGGTCAGGTACGACACAGACACGTAACATGCCAAACATGACATAAACACGTGACAAACCAAGCACAACACATGCTAGGCAATTAAAAAATAAAATATATTATTTAATTATTAATTTAATTTTTTTATAATTTTTATTTTGAATAATTTTTATTCAGATATATAATTTATATTATAAAAAATATGCTAATTATAATTGGCGCATACACGGGCACGATTCGTGTCTGACACCAGCACGACATGTGTTTCGCACGAACACGGCACGAACATATAAGTGCTTGGGCCCATAACACTCTTGGCACGGCACGAAAATTAAATGGGTTGATACGAGCACGATACGAAATATAAATGGACTGGCACAAGCACGGCACAAGAACGAACGGATCAGTTTTTAAATGGACTGAACCAACACAGCACGGTCCATTTTACATATCAACTACCCCGTAATCATGTTTTTACAACAAAAAGAGGTCCATGTACTATCACTATCAATTTTCACTCATTTTAAACAAGAAATTTTATTAGATTTGGTTTGCTTATTTGTTTGTTTCCTCAATTGGTTTGCTTATTTATTTTTTATACTTCATCGTGTATAGTCTACTAACTTTAAATGTTAATTAGTGTTATTTAAAGTTTGTTAATCGCTTCAATTAATAATAAATTTTAAAAATATATAAATACCAAATCCATAGTGGTTAAAAACTATTTTAAATTGCGTTCAATTTGGTGGTTATGTTTTTAATCGTTGTAAAAGAATTAAGAATACCAAATCCATAGTGGTCCTCTAAGCGTTGTGGTTTATTTGTAATAGCCGATCGCATTTTTTGACTATGTATATTGGTAGAAACTTGACAAAAATGGCATTAATAGTTTTATCGGGCTCCCGATTCCCATTTGATTGTCAAACTTTTTAGGAACATTTTTTACACCTGCAATATTAGTAACTGTCTTGACCCAAAAAGGAAATAATAGTAACTGTTTCTTATTTTTAATTTAATTAAAGAAAACTAAGCAAACATGAAGGTTAGAATAATTATTAATGTCATCATTTTATAATGGAAAAAAAGGTTTTTTAAGGAGTTTAATTAATATATGCAATGGTAAAAAATTTGATGACAAAAAAATTAAATTTAGCCATTTAAGATTAAATGAATATTTTTAGATAAAAAAAATCAGATGATATTATTTTAATATTTCAGCAAATTGAAAAGAAAAAAAGAAAAAAAGAAAAAAAAGGGAGGGGTGCACTAAGGCAAATCTATCAAAATAATTAACCTAATTAAACTGAATTGTAATTATTTAAAAATAAAAAATATTAAATATCAAAATTAATTATAACATTTCTATTAAAAAATGACTTATAGAAAGTACTGAAAGTGTTTAACCTTATTTACTTTTTTCTTTCAATTTCTAGCTAAGAGAGAGTTTAATCGTATCGGAAATAGAAGCCAAAAAGTCATCCTTGGGTATTATTCTCAAACTAAAATGATATCATTCTTTATTTTTCTACCTGCATTTTTACACATTTAGCTACAATTTGTAGTATTTTCATCTTTTACCCTTTATATATATATATATATATATATATATATAAACAAAGAGAGTGAGTCAAGCTATAAATAGTCAGGGTTTATACTGTCCTGACATATCAAAGCAACCTTTTAAAATTGAAATTAAAACTAACACGTGTCAGTCCCAAAATTTTCTATTCCCACTCCCAATTCTCACTCCCCCACCCACCCTCGCGATCCCCCCCAAGGTCCCAATTCTCCCACGGTCAAACATCATCCTCCCTCGGCCTCGCCAATACGTTGCACAGCCCAACCTCGCCGATACCTCCCCAACCATGCAGAGCCCAGCCTTTTCGATTGTCCTCCCTTTCTCACCTCTCACGCACAGCCCAGTTTGCAGAGCCTCCTCCCCGAGCCCAGATTTGCAGAGCAAATCATCAAGCCTCGATCGCTGGAAAAGAGGGAATTTTGGAGCCGAAGGGGGCAAAAATTGAGGCAAAGGGGGTGGGGAATTTTGGGGTTGACACGTGTCACCCTCAATTTCAATTTTCAATTTTCAATTGAAATGTCGGGAACGATATAAACCCCGATTATAGTGTGACTGTGTATATATATATATATAAAGGATAAAAGACAAAAATACTACAAATTGTAGCTAAATGTATACAAATGTAGGTTGAACGCTATCGGAATTTATAGCGTGACTGTATATATATATATATATATAATCAGGGTATAGTTAGTTCAATCTGATAGTTTTATGGTTTTAACATGTTAGTAAATTTATATTTGATTACTAATTGAATTTTAAATCTTAACGGATCAAAAAGTTAATAAAAAAAAATTTGATTCTAAAAAATAAAAATTATATATAGGGGTTCTAGAGAAAGCGAAATCGCTTTCCACCAGATTCTGAAAATGGGTCAAAATTGACCTCCCACTAATTTTGAAACTCCAAACAATGCGTTTCACTTGGTTTCTCTCACACCTCTCCTCTTTCAACTTTGAAGCTCGGCTCTCACTCATTCGTCTATCTTTTTCCCACCAGAGAAAGTCGAGACGCCTACCTTCGTCGCACCAGAAAAACCAAAATGCGCCAATCTTTTACGTCTTTTTCCGTTTGTGTCTTTCTCCCTGCGTCTCTTTCACTTTGCATCAAAAAAGATAAAAAAAAAAAAAAAATGGAGCTATCAATACCTCCATTGGGCTTATTTATCTAAAAGGAGTTTTCCCTAAAGATCATTTCAAAACCATTCTTCAAGTGTATGGCAATATATTTATCTAAATCTAATTAATAATCATTTTTTAAAATGAAAAGAATTGATTATCTAGGACCGATCTATAGATCAATACTTTCTTTTTTCATAATCTGGAAAGTATCATAAATTATGATAAAAGCTTTTTACTTTAAAAATAATAATGCCAAATCTTTATACGAGAATTTTTTTTTTTATTTTCAAATAATATATTTTATGAAGTGCTTCACTTGGATGTTGAAATGATTTCACGTATAGAGAAATTACATATGAGAAAGCCCAACAAAGAACCAGGGAAGGAATATCCTCTAATAACCTTCCATGGTTGCAAAACATAGGAGGTTAAAGTCAAAATTAATAATTGATATACAGTTGATGAGAAAGAAATGTTTGTACTTTTAAAAATAATAATATTGATACAGACAAATGGAGAATTCACGATTGTTGAATCCCAAAAAATGTGAAGCTCAGCTACAATAAGTCAAGAATTAGTGGGAGGTATTGGTTTCTCTTGTGTTTATCTTCCCTGATGCAAAGTGAAGGAGACAGGGGGAGGTAGACGTAAAAGAAGAACGATCGGTGCATTTTGGTTTCTCTGGTGCGATGAAGATAAGGGTCTTGGGCTTTCTCTGGTGCGAAGAAGATAGACGAATGAGAGAGAGCCAGGCTTCAAAGCTGAATGAGGAGAAGTGTGAGAGAAGCCAAATGAAATGCACCATTTGGAGTTACAAAATTAGTGGGAGGTCAATTTTGACCGATTTTTGGACTCTGTTTGGAAAACGATTTCGCTTTCTCTAGAACCCTTATATATATATACAGGACTGCTGGAGAAGGCGTAATCGCTCTTCACTCAGAGTCCGAATGCCATTTTGGTCAAAATTGGGCTGAAATGCTTGGTCAAAATTGATAAGTCTAGTCAAAATTAATTTTACCAAAACAAACGGTGCGTTTTGGTTAATGAGAGCTGGCCTTCGTTTGGTTCCTCATTGGTGCTCTTGTTTCACACTTTGTCGACGCCGCCGAACCACATCTCAAACCATAAGTTCGCAGAGGCCGAGAGAAACCATTTGAAATTGCTCTCCGCAGACGCCGATTCCGCTCCATCGCTGGCCGAGAGAAACCAGAGAAACCCATCTTTCCCATCATTCATTACCTGCTAGCCAATATAAAAATCAAAGAAAGCTTTCTGGTTCTGATTCAATTTCATGATTTGTATCCAATATAAAGCTTTTCATTTTAATGAAAGGAATTTACATGCCACTTTAAAGCTTTTCACTCCAAAAAAACTTCCAAAAACTGAATGTATATAAAATGCTGTTCAATAGCTTTTGCTTCGACCTTGTTCTTTTATTCTAATTCGTTCCTGTTCTTTTTTCTTTTCTTTTTTTCATGAGTGTATATACATTTTGATTGAAAGGACATTCCCAAAGTTTTCTTTTTCCATTCCTTCTATATTTGTTACTAATTAATTCTCAGGGTTTTAGTTTCTTTCTTTTAATGAAATTTCTTCGACATTGACAAAGAAAAAAAAATTGTTTTTCATTTTCTGGTATATTTACATGGACAGAACTCCAAAAAGTAGTTTTCACCAAAAAAGAAAAAAAAATCCATAAAACAGAAATGCATGCACCATCCAGAAAAAAGCAATATTAATTAAAGACTAAAATTTCTTTGTTCCTATTTGAATTGTCTGATATGTAAATTATAATTTTATGTAATCTGAAAAGGACATGTTTCGGGTGCGGTCTCAGTTTTTGTTTCTCCGGCTGCGAAGGGTGGGAAAGATGGGTTTCTCTAGTTTTTCGGGTTTCTCTTGGCCAACGATGGAGCGGAATCGGCGTCTGCGGAGAGCAATTTCAGATGGTTTCTCTCGGCCTCTGCGAACTATGGTTTGAGATGGGGTTCGACGGCGTCGGCAAAGTGTGAAACAAAGGCACGAATGGGGAACCAAACGAAGGCCAGCTCTCATTAACCAAAACGCACCGTTTGGTTTGGTAAAATTAATTTTGACTAGACTTATCAATTTTGACCAAGCATTTTAGCCCAATTTTGACCTAAATGGCATTCGGACTCTGAGTGGAAGGCAATTACGCCTTCTCCAACAGTCCTATATATATATATATAACTCATGTTCAAATTAAATCGACCTAATCGTTTAGCATCAAAATCTTAAATTTTTATTAATTTTTTAGCTCTTTAAGATAAAATACATTAGTAATTCGAAAACTATTTAATGAAATAATAAAATTATCTTTGGACAAAGAAAATTATGTATGGACCCAACAAACTACTAATGCATTTTTGAATGTTAACTATTAAAGCAATCCAACAATTGATAATGAAAATTTTAATAATAAAATCATCAAATATTCCTAATATAAATATAACAAATTCCTAACTATTCACCAAAAAATAAAAAATTTCCTAACTCGTTTAAATGAAAAATGCTTATATGGCAATGCTAAAGATTCTCATATTCCATCCATATTATAGATTTAAAATTCAAATAAAACTTTTGACTGCATTTAAAGGCCCAATAATTATTACATAGGTATTCATTATTTAACTAATTAAAAAAAAACTGGTGAGAAAGTTATTGTGTGTATTAATCTATTTCTTCTCATCTCGATTTGATAATTTTTACCATGCATCATTTTTAAGTTACCTTTCAACAAGACACATTATCTTCCAGGAAACAATTATTTTTTGACCTCAAACAGTTTCTTCTTACAACAAATGATTTAAGCAAAATTACATCATTTTCGCTCTAGTTATTTCCAAAAAATAAATAAAAAATCACTTTATCAAAGCCATAAATACTGAGTTACGAACCAACAGTAATACTATTCATAAAAAACAAAAACAAACAAAAAAACAATTGGCACAGCTCCATAGCCTAATCGATTATTTATTTTATGCACCATACTATTTGACACTATTTATCAAGTGAAAAACTTATAAACATATGTTGTATGGATGACGTGGTGACATAGATTATTTTTATTTAATCAATAAAAATTATATTAGATTTATGAATTTCTCTTATAATGTATGACATTGCTATTGATTATAGAATATTAAATTAATGTAACACGTAATAATTAAAATTTTAATTCATCATCAATCGATCTTAAATGTTGATAACACAATATGATATGATACCGAATTCACTTTCTAAATTAAGTTTTGAATTATAAAAGATAAAATATATATATATATATATATTAAATGCAATTATTTAATATTTATCAAATCAGCAATTACTAAAACTCATTTTTTATTTTTTGTGAAACCGACTTTCCTCGATAATGATTTGAAAAAGAATGTATATTTTCCCATTATTTGAAAGTCTTAAAGCAAAACGAAGCTTTCTTTCTTGTTTACCAAATCTAAATTTGCATCAAATAATTTTGACCAAGTCTCTCTTTCACATGTCCCACTTTCCCTCTATTTCCATGAAACCTCCAATAATAATTGTCCTTTTCTATACGTGGTCCATACACCAGAACCTCTTTTAACCTTTCTTGCTTGTTTATTAATTTTTATCGACTCGCTATACTTTAAAAAGTCCCTCTTTTGCCAATTCTCAAAGGACTTGGGCTCATTAGCAATGCAGCGCAACAAAAACGAGCACACGTAGTCAACGTCAAAAGTCATATATGTTTGGTAAAGAAATCACACGCGGTTAGCTATCAAAATTTCTGGAAGTCCCATATCTCGGCAGCAAAAAAGTAAGAAAAATAGAGGTTGATTTCTCTGACCAAAAATCCGACGTGGCAACCATCGAACGGTCCTAAACAAACCAAAGTTTCAAACCCAAATGGACGGCCTCCCACTATATATAGGCAACGCATGCAAAGGACAATGCCATCCCAATCCTGTCTGAGAAGGAAAAAAACAAAGCTTGAAGCACTAAAAACAGAGCAAAGTGAAAGAAAACAGGGGCGACCTGAACTGCAAGAACACGAACGACAGCAATGGCGGGAATTCCAAACATTGCATTTTTTGCTGTCTTGGCCACAGTTGCTTTGCTTCAAAGCTCAGTGGCTGCAACGACTTATCAGGTCGGTGATAATTTGAATTGGGCCGTCGTTCCCGGTGGCGCCGCAACATACGCCAATTGGACTTCAAACAAGACCTTCACAGTCGGAGACATTCTTGGTAAAATTCAGCAACCCCATTTTTCAATACTCGGTTCATTTTCTTTGCATTTCATTTTTTTGAAAATAATTTCTAACAGTGTGTGAACGTTTCTGAATTCTGTTGCAGTATTCAATTTCAGAACTGGTTCTCACGATGTAGCCCAAGTGACAAAGGAAGCTTTCGACGCTTGCAATGGAACCAATCCCATTTCTTCAACAACCACAGGGCCTGCAAATATCACCCTCCAAACTGCCGGAGAGCATTACTTCATCTGCTCGGTGCCCGGCCACTGCCTCGGCGGTCAAAAGCTAAGCATCAATGTCACCGGTGCTTCTTCCCCTGCTCCTCAACCAAGCTCTCCTTCTCCGTCTCTCGCTCCCGAACCTGCCGGTACTCAGTCACCGACTTCGTCTCCAGCTCCGTCTCCTTCAAGAGAACCGGAGACTTACGTTGTTGGTGACGCTGCCGGATGGGGCTTACTCCCTGGCGGTGCCAACGCTTACACAACTTGGGCCTCTAACAAGACCTTTTCCGTCGGAGACGTTCTAGGTAAACTAAATCGTTTGTTTTTGAATTGTTGTTTGAAAATATTGAAGATAAAAGATACGATCATACAGTTTAAGCTTTCAGCTTTCAGAATCAAAAAATTTATGTTATATAAGACTCTAAAATGAGCTTATTAATTATCGGACCAAAAATGTATATGCAAAATCTAAACCCCTAAAGCATGGAAAACATAAACATATTTCACAATTGTTTTAAAATCCTAATGGTTCACCTGTTTCTTTTCTCTTTTGCAGTTTTCAACTTCGTCAATCGAACACACGACGTGGTGGAATTGACAAAGGAAAACTACGAATCATGCAACACAAACACCACTATCTCTCTCTCGGCCAACCCACCTGTTAGAATTACTCTGGCAGCCGCCGGCGAGCATTTCTTCAGCTGCTCATTCGACGGCCACTGCCCTGCAGGACAGAAGCTCGCTATCAATGTCACCGGAGAGTCCACTGCCACTTCTCCCTCATCGGCTACACCGCCATCCTCCGGCGGTGTTCCTTCTCCGAGCGGAAGCACCACTCCCACGACGGCTAGTCCTCCTCAAGGCTCCGGCGCCGAATCTCTGAGATTCGCTGGGTTGTCTGCCACTTTCTTGTCCGTTGCCTTAGCTTTGTGGTATTAGAACGTTGATGGTACAGAGAGAGAGTGTGTGCGTGTGATTCATTAATGTTATTTTTTTTAATAGAACATGTTTGATTGTTGTTACACAGATTGATTATTTAAGTTTTGTATTATTATTATTTTGTCTAAATAAAGCTGGTTTTCATATTTCAGCTTCAATGAATCGACTGTTTATGATGTATACAAAGTGAATTTGGTTTCGCTTTCTCATTTTCAATTGATGATCTCAAATCTCCACTATTTTTGCTTGGTTCTAGAAAAATGTAGAATTTGGGTTTGACACGGTGTCAATTTCAAATCCCGACCTTCTGCTATAAAATTGTTTTACAAATTAAATGGTTCTATGAGTTTAATTTGGTTCGACAGGTTTTTATAATAATATATAGTTTGAACATCAATCATATCAAATACTAAGTTTTTTTTTTTTTTTTACTATTTGTATATACAGAGGTAGACAGATTCAGAATCTTTATCTAAAAAATAAAGACAAATGAAATTGTGACATTTTAATTATAAAATAAATATTATGCCTCTTGCTTTATTAAAAATAAAAAATTCATACATTGTTTATTGGAGAGTTTGTTTATATTTCTAATTCTAATCACTTTCCTATGTATAGCTTATTGATACCCCTTTGACTAATGCCATATATAGCTACATCCATTTACTAGAAGCACTTTGCAATAAATATGTGCAAGGGTTATTCAACTACTTCACCTACATGTTTTTGAATGTTGACTTGATATACCAATCCACATGGACATATTCATAAAATAAAAAAATCCACATGGCCATGATATACAGTGGAAAAATGATATGTATTACGAGTGCCACTTATAAATTATATAGTATTTTAAGTAGTTGCTATTAAAATGTGCAATTTTTGTTATTATAATTTTAATATAAAAAATAAAATTAAATGTTACAAAATTTTATATTTACAGTATAAATTGCAGTTCTACCTATAATGATCACCAGTGATAAATAAAAAAATTATATACATAGCATATTTATATGAAATCATTTGATAAATTTAGAAACAGATCTTCCATTATTACCTTTGTTGGAGAAACTAAGAAAACGACATGATGAAATTTGTTTTGATGAGCTGGCAGTAGTAGTTCAACATTTACTTTGTTAAGTATGTTAGGTGTTGTCAGAAGTTGTTAACTAACTATTTTAGTTTCTTTAATCAATCTACTAGCTTTCACTACTTTGTTAATATATGCTTTTCTATTTTAAAAGAAAATAGTGCAATTGTAATAATCAACTTTGAAATTGAAAGATTGAGTATTATTTAGGGAGTAAATTTCTTCTACAAATAGTTAGGGTTTAGTTTCAATTTTTCTGTTTATCTGCTATATATCTAAGATTTATAATTGAATAATTGATTAAATATGAATTTAATGGCATACTAAAATTGTATTTGATCAAAATAAACACAGATCTAATTAGGGTTTAGTTTCAATTTTTTTATTTATATGCTATATATCACATCAGTTGCTAAGATTTATAATTGAATAATTGATTAAATATGAATTTAATAGAATTAATACTAAAATTGTATCCGATCAAAATAAATACTGTTGAGATCTAGATGATCATTAATTTATATAAAAATTTCTATTGGAAAGTATA
>QANX01007663.1:0-70402 GCA_003254975.1 Ochetophila trinervis
GGACATAGGATATGTGTGCCCAATTGTTCGATTAGAGAATTGTTTGTTAGAGAGTCACATACTGGTGGTCTCATGGGGCATTTTGGTGTGCATAAGACCTTAGATATTTTATCTGAACATTTCTTTTGGCCATATATGCGTAGGGATGTTGAAAAAATTTGTGCTAAATGTATTGCATGTAGACAGGCTAAATCTAGGTCTATGCCACATGGTTTGTACACCCCTCTTCCTGTGCCAACGGAACCATGGGTTGATATCTCCATGGATTTTGTTCTTGGGTTGCCGAGAACTAGGAAAGGTCGTGATAGTATATTTGTTATTGTGGATAGATTTAGTAAAATGGCGTACTTCATTGCTTGCCATAAAACTGATGATGCAACAAATATAGCTGACTTATTCTTTAGAGATGTAGTGAGATTGCATGGGGTACCTAGGACAATAGTCTCGGATAGAGATGTCAAGTTCCTGACTCACTTTTGGAAAGTTTTTTGGGGAAAGTTGGGTACTAAGCATTTGTATTCTACTACTTGTCATCCACAAACCGATGGACAAACGGAAGTGGTGAATAGAACTTTAGGTGCTTTACTGCATTCTGTAACTGGTAAGAACTTAAAATCTTAGGAAAATTGTTTGCCTTTTCTTGAATTTGCTTATAACCGTACTATTCATTCTTCTACTGGATTTTCACCATTTGAGATTGTATATGGCTTTAGTTCTTTAACTGTATTGGATTTGATGCCTTTACCTTTGAGTGAACTTGCTAACTTAGATGGACAAAAGAAGGCGGACTTAGTTAAATCTATACACGAGAAGGCCCGACTACAGATTAAAAAGATGAATAAGTTAACTGCGCAAAAGGCTAATAAAGGGCGCAAACAAGTAATATTTGAACCAGGTGATTGGGTTTGGGTACATTTGAGGAAGGAAAGGTTTCCTAACAAAAGGATGTCTAAGTTGGATGCTAGAGGTGATGGACCTTTTCAAGTGCTCGAGAGAATCAATGACAATGCATAAAAGATTCACACTGATTTTCCAGGTGAGCATCATTTAATGTTGCTGATCTTTCTCCTTTTGACATGGATGCAGATTCGAGGACGAATCTTTTTGAAGAGGAAGGGAATGATGTGGGCATTGAGCACTCTTCTAGCTTGGATGTTCGTGATAAGGACATTACGTTGTCAAGTGGACCGGTGACGCGTTCTCGAGCTAAGAAGATCAAAGAGGGAATGCTTGGACTTGTGAAAAGAATTATGGATGAAGATCGATTAAAGTTTCCAAATGATTTGAACACTTTTCCGAGGCCTAATGATGATTTAAGCATGTTTTCCAAGCAAGGGATGAAAGTCATAATGATGCTTGAGAGTTGCGGAGACGGAACGACGTCATTTTAAAAATAAACAACTTAGAATGACAATTTCGTAATTTTAGCTATTTTCGGATGATAATGGCAGTTTCGTAATTTAGCTATTTTCAGATTATAATGGCAGTTTCGTAATTTAGCTATTTTCGTTTTTAGGGTTAGTTTTCAACCTTATAATTACTTTCTTAATATTTAATGGTTTAGATTGATTCTTGATCTAACCCTAGTCCTTATATAAAGGGGGATCAATTCTTTTGTAAGACAGATTTGAGTTTTTAATCAATTGAGAGAATTAATTTTCCTATTGCTCCCAGGAGTGTTCTTGCAAAGTGAGGAATCAATTTCTTCTTCTTGTTGCATTAGGAGTTGAATTATCTTATCAAAGTAGAAATACTTTGTGGCGATTATTCTTCTCTTTCCCTAGCCTTCTAATCCACGTTTTTAGATACAAGTTATCTAAGGGTTTGGTAGGGCGGGTTCTTGTTTCCAATTACTATTCAATATTTCTTGTATGTTTGGGGTTTCGGATTTTTTAATCTTGGGGTTCCGCATCATTTCTGCCTCACAGGAAATGCTTCTAACGTCTCAAGATTTGGAAGATTGAATTTTTCCCCCTTTTCGTATCTATTTGTCTGTCCACTACTTGAAGCACTTCTCGATAAATGTATTCACATACCCAATTCTTGATCGAACACTTCAATGTTCAGACTTGGACTTGAACACTTCTAGTTGTAACGGATACCAATTTGGCTAACTTTTTTAATACACGAAGAAGAACAGTTACACGAGGGACCACATTCATAAATAAAGGATTATCAACTACAATACACCCTGAGCAATCATAAAAAATTACATTACCATCATCATCTATGTCATTCCTCACAGAAATAGCAAATTTCTCTTTTCCTTGAGAAATATCATTCATAAGAATATTATCTTTGCTCATTGTTTCACCAGCTTTTACCTTGCTTATGAATTTTCCAAAATCAAATGGTGGTTGCCCATCAATTCTTATCATTTGAAATTTGTAAACGTCATTACCAAATTTTCCTCTCTCTTTTCACAGACCATTCACATACCAACATCGTCATCATCATAAACTCAATGTTCCGTATCATCCAATCCCCACATATACAATTCCATCATAGAAGCATCAACTAAGTCAATAATTATAAGAACATGATTGCCTTACCAAAGTTAAGTCCATTAACTTTCCAAAAATAAAAGCAAGAGAATGTATATATATATGAACATACATATGACAAACAGGATTAGTACGGCTTCCAAATATAATTAAGCTACATACTCCCGTCTCCCTTTGAAAAGTTTCCTATTTTGATAACGCAAAACATTTAGCTTTATTTCCAAAAATTATTAAATCATTTTAACACGATTTTTTGAGGCGAAAACATAATTTTACAATATCACTTAAAATCACATGATACTCACCAGAACCATAAATGAAATTCTGTAGAATATTTAAATCCATTTTATCAAATAAATTCCCACGAAAAGCCAGATAGACAACTCGTGAAATCAAATGCCATAGGCTACAACTCGTGAATTCAAAACCAATTTAAAACCATAAATCATATAACAAAACCGGTACCATAAAATGTCATATAGATGGGCCACAACCCGTAAAATTAAATACCATATATCAAAACTAGTACCACACTCTAGTATCGTGCCGTGTGACCCTCAGTGTCCTGATGGCGTCACAGGCGGGGGGAGGAGAATAACTCATCACAACGAACCGGCGTTCCAAATCCATCATGGCAGGATCGTCATCATCTCTCTCTCGACACGTATCCGCAGTAGAGGATCGCATAACAACACAATAGCGCGCATAATCACAACATATCTCAATCAACATCTCTATACTGTGTGGTACTCCTCAAAATCATTTATAAAATCATCCATCACCGGATATCATCATTTTTTTTCAAATCTTTTTATTTTTAAACAATTTTCCAAAATCTTCTATTTTGAAAAGTTTTACGAAAACAATCAAATATTTTGAATATCAAAAAAATTGCCCCAAAAAGCCATAATTTTTCTTTGAAATTACCATTTCTTCAAATTACGAACATAACTAAAATTCTCATAAATCACCGAAAACATTTAAAACACTTATTTCATATTTATTCCAAATAAATATGAACTATCAAAATCACAAATACAGATAAAATCAAAACTCGGCAAACATATTAAATCAACATATAATATATTTAATATCATAATTAAAATGCACAAGAAAATCCAATCAAAACAAATTATATGCAATTCAATCATAATAGTGTACGATCCCAAAATGTTTAGAAAATAAATGCACTCACCATTAAAATATCAAAACATGAAACGATACAATTAATTAAAAAAAAAATATTCTCTATAAACCATGGCTCTGAGCCAAACACACAAAAGTTCACATACATCAGCTGGCTCAATCAAATTCCAACAAAACTATATGCAATGGTGAAACTAACCCGCTTGACATGTATAATTAATAACCAAGTTTTCCAAGGTGATACTTAAACTCTCCCAAGTGAGATCTACTAACCTGGCTCTGATACCAAGCTGACAAGACCCGACCCACTTGGATCCTGCCTGTATGACTTAATATTTCTATTAAGCTAATAAGCAGTTCTTCATTTTCACTAGATTACTACTAAATAACAAAATTTCACAAATGGAAAAACTTTCTCTACTGCCAGAAATTTTATTAAAAATTTCACAGCATCTCGTCTGTTTTTACAACACTCCCCAAGTACATACATTTGCAATTCCTACAAGAAAAAAAAACAATCCTATACAACATTCAATCTACCAGCACACAGTTCTACACAGTACTACATCCCGATAATTAATTCAATATTCAAAATAAAATAAAATATATACGTTATATTTCTCCGTAGCTGGACTCAGTATGAAAACTGAGCTGCCTATATACCCTATTTAAACAGGGATCAAGCTACCTGTAGTTCTTAAAGCATATTTACACCAAATATGCCACTTCTAATACAATTGTTATTCAGAAGTCAATTCGACAAACATAAATTCTAAGCCACTTCCAATCACGTCCACAAAATTTATTTTATATCCATAAACAAAGAATGCATTCAAACACGTGTATGAATATGCATGTATTTACTCTAATGAAAATAACAATTCTCAATCATTTTCAAGGATCATTAAATCATTAAAACATGAATCAAGGCGAACATAATTTAATAATTTCCTTAAAATCACAAATCACATTCAACAGCAAAACATAACTATTCATACCCATCAATTTCATATTTATTCAAAATCAAATGTAGTCTAATTAAGACATTCCCACAAACCACTAACAAAACATTAAATACATATTTATACAACGAATTGTAATTACCTGTCTATTCATTCCACATATTACATTTCCAAATTAGCTCATCACGGAGCTAAAAGCCACATACAACACCCAAGCTACAAAATACAAAATTCAATATCCATTTCGATTCCATGTAAATACAGAATCCCATAATGGTTCTCAATAACCATAGAGTCCATATACATTCTCCAACAATATCTAAACACAA
This sequence comes from Ochetophila trinervis, assembly GCA_003254975.1. Taxonomy (NCBI): domain Eukaryota; kingdom Viridiplantae; phylum Streptophyta; class Magnoliopsida; order Rosales; family Rhamnaceae; genus Ochetophila; species Ochetophila trinervis. The sequence goes on from QANX01007663.1 coordinate 4,942, forward strand.
TATTCAGTTCCTCAATTTAGAGATAAAATGGAACCACAATCTATATTTTTTTTAACAGTTATCAGATTATAGCTCCAAATCAGACAATTCCTAAATACTTGACAATAATTTGCAATAAATACATTGAATCGAAGCTTGAGAAAAATACAACACCACAATCAACTCAAATTGTCTAATTGTCGCCTACGGTGGCCGGAAATTGGTCTGAAACTCACGGCCAAAAAGGGATTTCCTAATCCAATCAAACTAGGACGAATTACAACAAATTGATGGTAAAATTGGATTCCTAAGGTCCAAATTAGAGGAAAAGGAGTTGACCCATTGCCGGAAACTCACCGGAATTAGGTGAACAGAGGCGAAGAGCACTTCCCAGACTTTTCACATTTTTCAACGATCTGGGCAGTTCCACGGGCTCGCACCGGCCGGGTTGGGTAGAGGAGGTGACCAGCTTCAAATCTCTGATTGTGGATTGGCCGATCCCTTGCCGGAGTCCCACGAACCAAAATGAGGAGACGATCGGCTTCTCACAATCTCCAGCGGTCTAGGCGTTCCCACGGCCGATCACCAGTGCCACTAAAACGGGGATGTCACCGGCTTCAAACTCCGGTAGTTTCCCACTCGAGCTGGCCAAAAAACAGTCGATGTCGTCGAAGAGGGGAGGGGAGTCGGTGGGTGGCTCTGCATGAGCGGGAGTCGAGGGGAAATTCTGGAGTTTCTAGAATTTTATGGAATTTTAAAGAAATAGGTAAGGGCATTTTTGTCCTTTTAAGTCCAATCCCTGCCAAATTACCAAAATGCCCCTTACACAATTTTAAGCATAACTTCTCGGTCTTAGCTCCAAATCCAGCATACTACTAGTCTACAGACTCGTGTCAACAAGCTCTACGCAATGGTACCACAATCAAAGCCAAAACATAACCACACAAAAAGTCAACCCTGGGCCCACTCAAGGTCAAACTGGTCAAACTTGAAAATTTTACTATGTTTTCTTATTACGGGATTTTACAGGTAGCGAATGGGATCTCACTGCCGATGTCAACATGTTCAAAGAAGTCCAGACGTCGTCTTGGGGTGAATCGTGATCCTCCAACCACCGGCAACACCGTCAAGGACCTCCACTCGCTGCCACTAATTTTTTTAGGCTTGGTTTCAGTCACATGAGACCAATTCTGTGAAATTGAAGGTGTAGATACAATTCTTGAGTCATCAATTTTGTTTTCCTATATTGTTAGTAAATTTCTTACTTGTAACAAGGAAACAACTAGGTTCGACCAGAGTCAAACTTGCATATCAAAATTAGAGTGTCGCGAAGTAAAATTGATCAAAATTCAAAGTTAAATTAGGTCCTAGAGGTCAACATAAACTAAACCAGTGGCCAAGTTTGAGTAATTTAGTTGAAATCAAAAATCCCCAAATTTGGGTATTTAACTGACAGGGACATTTTTGTAATTACTAAAAATTGAAGGGAATTTTGGTAATTAGTGATCTAATTATGTAATTAGGGACTTAGAAAACTCCACTGAGTCTTTGTTAAATTTTTTTATAATTACAAAAAATTCAATGAATTTTTCTAGGATCACGTGCATAGTCTAGAGCTCGTTAGGAGATCCAGTAGGAGCCCACTTCAGATTTGTGAGTGCAATGTTATGTTATAAATGTTAATTTAAAAATTGCACAATTATTGACTTATGGCTTGATTTAATGCATTTTCTGAATTTTAATTGCATATTTATTAATATAATTAATTATAAAATTAATTAAATATGCATACTTACTCAAGCATGAAATTGTTTTGCAGTAATGGCTTATGGAATAATTGGAGATTTAAATTATTGAGTTTTATTGGAATTGCATTTAATTTTGAAACTTTTGAGTTATGGTAAATCTAGCAATTTTAATAGGTTTGGACTCAATTTGCGATTTTATAGAAGTTTTGGGCAAAGTCATAATTTTATAAAGTTGTGGTTTTATGATATTGAGTGATTTTCAAATATTTGGAATTTCTAAGAAAATGAGATTTAACTAGCTTTTAGGAAACCGATTTAAATATGAAAATGTTTGGAAATGAGATTCAACGATAGTGCTACATAGTAGATATGATGATGGTATGATATTCACACTTATTTGGTCATCATCTACTGCGGACACGTGTCGAGGAGATGATGAGATCCTGTCTTTAATGCTTTACGGGCCGCTGAAATGGTTGAGATGAATATTCTCCATCCCATACGCCTTGTGATGTTGTCTAGATTTTTGATATCTTATGATTCATATATCTCGTGGGGATTTACATTGATATAACTGATTTTATGAATATTATGGATTTTGTGTGGTTTTATATGACTGATGACAAGTTTGATAAATTATTGCTGAAATGTTTTCCACTGAAAATGTTATTATTAAATTGTGATTTAAAATATTGATTATAATTCTTTGAAAGCTTTGTTCAGTAAAATACATTTGGGATAAATAATGGATTTTGTAAAAGCGTTTGCAAAACAAAAAACTTTTCAAAAGAGCAATGTGAGATTTTGAGAGAAAGGATTTTATTATACATATGTATTTTCTAGATATTAGGGAACCCACTGGGATAGTCTTATGTCTCACATTTGTGTTTTAAATTTGTTCCCTTAGATCCTAGCAGTGGCTGACAAATCTACTCGCTGACATCGAGATTTGTTGCTTTCCCATGCTCGATGCTCCATTATCTATCATTATCTTTATTATTATCCTATTGTTCTAAACTTATTTCCATTAAGATTCGTAGTTTGCATATTTCGAATCTTGTTATCCTTCATGATGTTTATCTTTAAATATTTTGAGACCTAAAATACGAAACTTTATTTTATGACCTTTACCGTTGTTGGCTCTGAGGTGAAACCTAAATTTATTATTATATGCTTATGCACTTGGTTATATCTTGTATCTTTCCTTTTTATGGATGTTTAAATTTTATTCAGTTTCATGTTGAATCTATCCTTTTCTAAGGATAGCTTTAGTAGGTATTTGATAGGGAATCCAATGGATTCATCCTCAATTAGGGCCTACCTAGGTATCTCAGACGGGTACTCAGGCAGGTCTTGTCAGAAGGAGGGGAGAAATTTGGCAAGCCTTTGGAGGAGTTCAATCTTGCTTTGAAGTCATATTTCGAAAAGAAATTCAAAAGGAATCAAGATAGGCAATTCAGCAACCATAAGCTTCTACATTTTCTTTCTCTTTTCCTTTCTTTTGTTATTCATAATATGTTTTCTTTTGAATTATTGATGGATATTACTTTGAACATGCGTAAAAGCATGACAATGGTAGGGATTGTTACAAACAAAGTGTCAATTATAAATTTTCTACCCCCTAAATTATATATTTTTCCTACCTTATCCATCCTTTAAAGAAACTTTAAATTGATTTATATGAATATAAGTTTAAAAGCATGATGATGGTAGGGATTGTTACAACAAAGTTTGAAGTGGGAATTTGACTTATGGCCAGACATTTGTATACTTTTGTATGTTAAAGTTCAAATATGTATCTAAGGAAAAACAAAGAAAAAGAACAGACAATATGCAACAACATTTCAAAAGAATATTTGTTGCCATAAAAAAATTATTTCTTTATTTTGTGAAGATTATAGGAAGGAAAAAACAAAATAAGTTTTGTATAAGAAGAAAGAAACTAACATTAGATTTATATTCATTGAAAACTGGTTTAAGCTATCTTTCTTGGGATATACTTTCCTTATCTTTTTCTTTCTTTTAGCCAATACCCTTTAGCCTTTACATTACAAGCCAATAAAGTCATATTGATTCAAAGTAATGCATCAGATTACATTAGTGAAGAGTGTTTAGTCATGTCTTGCATATGAAATTCATAAGCATATTTATAATCTCTATTAGTACAAATTTATTCAAGCATGAAATTAAAATGTGTTCTTTGATCAAATGGACACATTTGGAAAGGATAATATATTGAATAGAAAATGAGATATTTGTGTTGCATGGCACTTTGAAGTTAATTTTTAAAATGATATGTTAAGCAATCTATGAAGTACACATAATCATGATACAAAAGAAAAATGTTTCTAAAGTTTAAATTCTTTATTTGCTAAGGGACTAGCATAATTCCAAGTTTGGGTTGGTTGACAAGCCTACAAATTGTATTATTTTAGGCTATCTCTTGAGCTTATTGTTTGCTAGATTGTGTTCATTTCAATAAGAAATTCATTGATTACTAATATTTTCCTTTTTGTAGTTGAAAAGAAAAGTTTTTGCAAAATCAATACAAAAAAGAGGTATTTTGGCCATTTTACATATTTGAGGGGAAAATTGTAATTTTATATTTTTAATGTTCAAATGTTGGAAATGATGTTAGAATCTGGAAAATGTGTGAAAAACAAGTTAAAGGTTAACTTTTTGGTATTTTTGGGATTTTATGTCTAAACTTTTCATATTTAAAACTTTTCGTATATAGAGTCTCGAAAGCCATCAAAAGTGAAGATTCAAGCAATTCCAAAGATAGAAATGAATTATGCACATCAAAATTAGTCAAGTCAAGTTATTCCATTCTAGGTAATCAAGTGCCACATCATCAAATATCCAAATAAAAAAAGTAGTGTGTCACGTTGTCAATGCTCATGTGGTACACCCTCAAAGTTACCATAGATGGTTAACTCAAGCTATAAATGGAAAGAAGTGAAGAAGAATACATTTCATCCACCATGCATAGAGAATTTCGGTCAAATCATGAATGTAGACTCAAATAAGGCTATATACATCTTGCTTGATCATCAAGTTAATTCATTGATGCATGAAGGTTTCCTAATTTGGCCACCTTTGCATCAATAGTAAATTGAAGCAATTCCTCCATTCCCTCCTCTAAATTTCAGCCAAGCAAGGTAAAAGACCCAAAAGAAATTCCAAGCTTCCCTTCAAACCTATCTCTTTTTCTCTCTCTCTCTCTCTCTCTCTCCCATAATTGATCAAGCTCTAATTCCCCTATATAAACCTTATGGATGGCCACCCACATACACATGCATTCCTTAGCTTTTTTCAAAGCCTTGGAAACAACACTATTTTCCTTGTTGGCCAATCACTCCTTCTCCTATTCCCTTTGACATCTTTCCATCAAATTCCATCCTCTATTAACTATTGAACAAACCTTCAACAACCTAAGCACAAGGAAATATTCTTTTCTATTTTTTTTGTTCTCCAACTTTTAGTGTAAATTGTCGGATTGATGCTTGAACTAAACTTTAATTTTTATTGTTTCAAAGTCTCTCAATCTCTATGCATTAAATTATTGTGCTATTTTTCTTTCTCAGGAGATCTAACACAAACTACCATTGATTTTTATGTTTGCCACATTCTAGTGTCGTTAGACATAAAATCTCTTTCTTTTAATTTCATGTCATTTAATTTCCTAACAATTTACTTTTTTTGTCATTTAAAGTCGTTGCACTTTACTTTTATGCAATTTAATTTTTTTGCAATTTACTAAAATGCAATTTAATTTACTACACGTTTATTTTATTGCCTTGTAATTTTCCAAAACTTAATTTTTATTGTGATTGTTCGTTTCAATTTACAAATCTATTGGCCGCTTAAATATCAATCAAAACTAAGTTTTCTAGTAATTAGGAACTAATCCTTGTGAGTTCGACATCCCGATATTGTTAATGCAATATCCACTTTATTAATTGGTGTGATTTATATACTTGCAAAAAAATGTGATCAATCAAATACAAGCCCAATCAAGTCATTGTTCACAACAAACATCATATGTGTATATATGTGTGTGTGTGTGTGTGTATTTCTTGTGTAATGTAACCCTTCTTGAAGAGCTCCATTAATATTCCTTTAATTTAATAAACAGTATTTTCCTTTGAATTTGATGTTTTCATCTCGAGCTGCTTTGTTTTTGTAGCCTTATTTATTTCTTTGTTGCATTGTTTAAAGAAATAAATTCAACTTTATTCATGATTAATAATAATGACTTTTCAAAATAAAGAACTTACATGATAAATCCTTAAAGTTGTTGAGTTCCATCTACGATGAAAGTACATGCATACCAAATCTTGCAACTTGTACATCCATGGATAAACTATGGCTTTTAGTAAGTACAAACCTTCCCAATTCAAGCTAACCTTTCCAATGCTAACTTTCTCAGTGTTCTAAAAGGCATTCCTCAAGAAAAAGTCCTTGATTTGGAATTTTTTTAGTTTTTACTCTTTCTTTGTAGTATTGTGTTGCTAGTTGTTGATATTGCCCAAGTTCGACTGACATGGCTTCTTGGATTCTTATGTTTCATTAACTGGTCATTTAGTTGGTCAAGATGTCAACTTGCCCTGATAGTCTATTTTGCTATATATGCTTGTAGTTTTCCTTTGGCTCATAGATTAGAGAAAAAAAGGGTTGAGCCTGTGAGGGCTCATATCGTTGTCCTGTGAGCCCATAGGATGCCAGCGAGCTCTTCTACCCATTTTCCCTTTTCTTTCTTGAGTCAATTCTTCATTGTGGTTAGAATCATTTTATTTGTGGCTTTGGCCCAACCATTTTCTCAAGGATGTCTCGATGAAGAGTATTTTAAGTTGAGTCCCCATTCCTTGCAAAAATTTGTAAATTTGGAGCTGAGGAATTAGGATCCATTATCTTATATGAGTATGCGTGGTAACCCAAATAGACAAATAATGAATTTTTAGACAAATTGAACTAAATTTAAGTCTTTGATGGCATATTACAATTATGTTCTACCCATCTTATAAAGTAATTGCTAGCTGCAAGAATAAATCTATTTTTGGCCTCGAGCCTGAGGTAACAGCTTACTATTTTGAGCCAGGACTATATGATAGGCCAAAGGCTTGACACAAAAGAGAGTTCATTTGATGGAACATGATGCATTAGGTTGAATTTCTAACACTTGTTTCTCTTCCATATTTTTCCAAAACCTTGTTGATAGTCAGTCAATAGTAGCTATGTAAGAATTATTCATTGAGCCATTGCCTTTCCACTTTTGTGATTCCCACACTGCATGCAGTTCAAGCATTTCGGCCATGACTTTGAGAACTGCCATGGGACAGAGGCATTTCAATAGAGATCTTAACTATGATCTTTTATACAACTTACCGTCAAATAGGCAATACTTTACAGCTCTTGTTCATAGCTTCCTGGCCTTTAACTTGTCAGGCAGTATAGTCTCATTCGAGATACAATGGAGGACTGGGTTGATCATACTAACAGTCTCTTTGTCTATGGATGAAACTTGTTTTACTATGACGATGCTTTTTTCGAATAGGAATTTGATCGGAATAGTTCTCTTCTAACTGTTTTTATTGATAAAGTTATGTTGGCTAACACAGTGGCATGTCAATTTTGTCCTCTCAGAAGTTGTTTTAGTTCAATTTTTTCAACATTTTCAACAATTGTTTTACTTTATCTAGATTTGTTACCATTTTTTCACGTTTTCATAGCCTCCTAATTATGTTGCCCAAGCTTCCATTCTTCCGGTAGATCCGACTTTTGTAGCATAGTATGCAAAAGATACACTGTTACTACTTCCAGTGTGTGACATTGTAAGTAAGGTTTTAACTTTTGGACAGTCATGACGAGAGTAATAACTAATTTTTCTAGATTGATGTATTTGGTTTCAATATCTAGTAGAACTTTTCTATAATAATACAATGGATGTTGTTTCTTACCTTTTATTTTTTTAGTACCGAGCTCATTGTTTTGTCATATATTGTCAAGTACATTTGCAAGACCTCTTTTTTATTCAACTTTATAAGAAAAAGTGGTGATTCGAGGTGAGCTTTGAGATCTTGAAAGCTTATTCGTAGTCCTCAATCCATTGAAAGTCTTTACATCCTTCAATTTGTTGAAGAATTTATGGCATTGGTCTGAAGATCTTGAAATGGATCTCCTTAAAGTGTGAATCTCCCATTTAATTGCATGAATTCTTTCTTTGTTCGAGGTGTAGGCATGTCTATTAAAGCTTTGATTTGACTTGGATTAGCTTTTATTTCTTGTTGAGTGACCAGATGTCCAAGGAACATTCTTGCGGAGACTTCGAATGAACACTTACTTGGATTTAATCACATTATGCACCCTTTAATGGTATCGAAGGTCTATCTCATGTGTTCTAGATGGTTTTCCACTTAGAGATATTTGATGAGGATGTTGTCAATGTAGACTTCGGTTTTATTGATTTGCTTATTGAACAATTTGTTGACCAACCTCTGGTATGTGGCTTTAGCATTTTGAGTCCAAATGGCACACCTTCATATTAATAAATTCATTTTTCTATCATCAAAAAGGTTCTCTATTGATCACATAGATGCATAAGGATTTGATTGTATCTGGAATAAACCTATAAGAAGCTCATCATCTCGTGTCCTACTATTGTGTTAACCAAAGCGTCGATCATTTAAAGTGGGAAGCTATCTTTTAGGCAAGCTTTATTGGTTTTCTATTTAACTACCACAACGTTAGGAATCATTCTTGGTAGTAGACTTCTTTAATTAGACTACTATTCTCAAGTCTATCAACTTTTTTGTTTAAGACTTGGTTTCTTATAGGGGCAAAATTTCTTCTTTTCTACTTTTTTTGTTTGAATTCAGGATCAACATTGAGTTTATGGGTGATTATCTCTAGATCAATACCTGGCATGTTGGACATGTCCCAAACTAAGCAATGTTGTCATTCTTTAAGGAATTGAGAAGCTTTTCCTTTCTCTATTTGTTTAGGTCTCACCTAGTCTAAGGCTACCTCTTTTATTGCTTCCACGATTTCCTCTTTGATTTCCACCACCATGATCCTAGATTCCTGTAATTGCTTTTTGTCTCCATATGTTTTACTTTAATGGCTGAGATAAAACAAGAATGAGCATAAACATGGTCGCTTTTGATTTTCTCAACATTTCCACTGACTGGAAATTTGATGATATGAGCAACAAACAACTTTTATCTTGTCCATCCAAGGTCTACCTAATGTCAATTGTACGTCAAGTTCTGAATTTTGTTTTATTTTCTTTTTCTTTAGGGTAATATTTGCTTTCCATTACTCTAATTCTTATTTTTTTGCTTTTCTTTTGATCTACTTTCTTTCTTTGGTTAGGTTTTGAGATTGTGATAATTGTTTTTCTTGCTTTGATTTGTTGTGTTTAACTCTAAAATGCAACTTGATTATGGAGATTGTGAGTGGTAAAAGGCTTGAGTGGTGAGCACATTAAGGGTAAAAGCTAAAATTGTGTGAAACACGAGCGTAGTTACCATTAAAAAGAGTGAAACACGTGAGGGAGAGAAGTAAGGATTTTCTTTTTACTAATCTTGTCTTGTAGAAACTAAGATGTCAAGAAGAGAAGGAAAAGAAGCCGCTCATTTCAAGGAAGAGCACGAAAAAGAGATAACACCGGACATGAAGCTCTTATACAAGGCTTTCACAGGAGAATTGCGGAGGTTAAACATGAAGATAGATGAATTAAATGATAAGGTAAATGAAGTCTCTATGACCGCCACAAATAACCTAAGGAGAGATGGTTCGCAGACTAGAGATATAGAACTATCGATTTCCGAGGATGATGAAGTCTCAAATCATTCAATGAGGAGACGTACAAGGAGGGAGGAAACAAGGGCTAGGAGACATGAGCTGAGAGAAAGGAGGGACGACAACATAAGCTCCATAAAGATGCAAATACCACCATTCAAAGGGAGACATGACGCTAAAGTATATTTGGAGTGAGAAAGCAAGGTTGAACTAATTTTCGCTTGCCACAACTACTCGGATGAGAATAAGGTAATACTCGCCACTGTAGAGTTTACCGATTATGCTTCGGTTTGGTGGGAACAATTATTGCAGACTAGGTGGAGATATGGTGAAGATCCAATTGTAACTTGGGGCGAGATGAAAAGGGTGATGAGAAGAAGATTTGTACCATCTTCTTATTACCGAGAGGTACACCAAAAGTTTCAGCGGCTCTCCCAAGGAACAAGGACGGTAGAAGAGTACTACAAGGAGATGGAGATGCTCCTAATCCGAGCCAACATAGATGAGGAACAAGAGGCTTCCATGGCTCGATTCTTAAGTGGACTCAATAGAGAAATTGCCGACCCTGCGGAACTACATCCATATGTAGAGATAGAAGACTTGGTGAACATGGCAATCAAGGTGGAAAAGCAACTTAAAAGAAAAGGGACTACTCGAAGCTTCTCAAATTCCAAGTCTAAATGGAATTTAAAGTGGGAGAAACCTGAGGACAAAAAGAAGAGCTTCGATTTCAAGAATAAGGATAAGAGTGCTAGCACACCTAAAGGTACTCCTAATTCTTCTTCTTCTTCTACTTCCACTACTAGACATAGGGAGAAAAAGTGTTTTAAATGTCAAGGGTTAGGACATATTGCTTCTGAATGTATTAATAAGAAGACTATGTTGTTGAAGGGTAGTGAAATTGTTTCGGAGTCTGAGAATGATAGTGATAACGAGGTGCCACCATTGGAGGATAATTCTAGTGATGAGGAGAACATAGAATATGCTATGAAGGGAGAGTCTCTAGTTGTTAGGCGAGCCTTAAACCTTAAAGTTAAGGAGGAGAGTCTAGAGCAAAGGGAGAATATCTTTCACACTAGATGTATGGTGGGTGGAAAAATTTGTAGTTTGATAGTGGATGGAGGAAGTTATGCCAATGTAGCTAGCTCTACTTTGGTAGAGAAATTGGGCTTGAAATGTGAGAAGCATCCTAATCCCTATAGGTTACAATGGTTGAATGACAGTGGGGAAGTGAAAGTAACCAAACAAGTGAAGGTTGCTTTTGAAATTGGAAAGTATGTTGATGAGGTTGTGTGTGATGTAGTACCTATGCAAGCCGGGCACATTTTGTTGGGTAGGCTGTGGCAATTCGAAAGGAGAGTTGTTCATGATGGGCATAGGAATAGGTATGCTTTTGAGTACAAGGGGAAGAAGCACACCCTAGCACCTCTATCTCCAAAAGAGGTGTACCTTGATCAATTGAAGATGAATGAACCTACAAATGAGGATATGGGAAGTGAGACTAGCAAAAAGAATGAGGGAAAAGAGGCCATGAGAGAAAAGAATAAAAATAAAGGCCCAATGGAAAGTCAAAACACTTGTGAGAAAAACATGAGTGAAGTGAGGAGTGAAAAGAAAAAGAATTTCTATGCCAAAATGAGAGATGTAAAAGGAGCATGCTTATGCAAGAGAGCCCTAGTTTGCGTGAGGTTTAGGGAGTTTTATTTTTCTGAAGCTAACCTTAACCCATGTTTGCCTAGTGTTTTTGTTTCTTTGTTGAAGGAATTTGAAGAAGTTTTCCCGGAGGAATTGCCCAAAGGATTACCACCAATAAGGGGCATTGAACATCAAATAGAATTGGTGCCTGGAACGAGCCTTCCAAACCGACCGGCATATAGAAGCAACCCTGAGGAAAAGAAAGAACTTCAAAGGCAAGTGGAGGAGCTATTGGCATTAGGATATGTGCAGGAAAGCTTAAGCCCATGTGCTGTACCGGTGTTGTTGGTTCCTAAGAAGGATGACACGTGGAGAATGTGCGTGGATTGCAAAGCCATCAACAAGATTACAGTAAAGTATCGTTTCCCTATACCTAGGTTAGATGACATGTAGGATGAATTGCATGGTTCTTGTGTGTTCACTAAAATAAACTTGAAAAGTGGATACCACCAAATTAGGATAAAACCTGGGAATGAATGGAAAACTGCATTTAGGACTAAGTATGGTTTATATGAATGGTTAGTTATGCCTTTTGGCTTGACTAATGCGCCTAGTACCTTTATGAGACTAATGAACCATATCCTAAGAAATTTTATAGGGAAATTCGTGGTTGTCTATTTTGATGACATATTGATTTATAGTAAAAATCTAGATGACCATGTAGAGCATGTTAGGGCAGTTTTAGAAGTTCTTAAGGAGGAAAAGTTATTTGCCAACCTTAAAAAGTGTACTTTTTGCATTGATCGACTAATATTTCTTGGCTTTGTTGTGAGTGCACGTGGTGTTGAGGTTGATGAGGAAAAGGTGAAGGCTATCCGAGAATGGCCCACACCTAAGAGTGTTTCTGAGGTAAGAAGTTTTCATGGACTAGCTGGGTTCTACAGAAGGTTTGTGAAGGACTTTTCTACCATAGCGGCACCATTGAATGAGATTGTCAAAAAAGAGGTAGGGTTTAAATGGGGTAAGGACCAAGAGGTAGCTTTTCAAACTCTAAAAGATAAGTTATGTTCTGCTCCTATTCTTGTATTACCTAATTTTGACAAAACTTTTGAAATTGAATGTGATGCTTCTGGGATTGGTATAGGTGCTGTTTTATTGCAGGAAAAACGTCCCATAGCATATTTTAGTGAGAAATTGAATGGAGCTCAACTCAACTACTCGACGTATGACAAAGAGTTGTATGCCCTTTTCCGTGCTTTAGAGGTGTGGCAGCATTACTTGTTCCCGAAGGAGTTTGTGATTCACACTGATCATGAGTCGTTGAAGCATATCAAGGGGCAAGGAAAGATCAACAAGAGGCATGCACGATGGATTGAGTTCATAGAGACATTTCTGTACGTGATTTGTTACAAGCAAGGTAAAGAGAATGTGGTGGTCGATGCTTTGTCTCGGAGGTATGTCTTAATCACTACTCTTACTTCTAAGCTCTTGGGTTTTGAACAATTAAAAGACATGTATGCTAGTGATGATGATTTTGGTGAAATATATGCTGCATGTGAAAATGGAGCTTGTCATAAATTCTATAAACATGAAGGGTTTCTGTTTCGTGGACATAGGATATGTGTGCCCAATTGTTCGATTAGAAAATTGCTTGTTAGAGAGTCACATAGTGGTGGTCTCATGGGGCATTTTGGTGTGCATAAGACCTTAGATATTTTATCTGAACATTTCTTTTGGCCACACATGCGTAGGGATGTTGAAAAAATTTGTGCTAAATGTATTGCATGTAGACAGGCTAAATCTAGGTCTATGCCACATGGTTTGTACACCCCTCTTCCTGTGCCAACGGAACCATGGGTTGATATCTCCATGGATTTTGTTCTTAGGTTGCCGAGAACTAGGAAGGGTCGTGATAGTATATTTGTTGTTGTGGATAGATTTAGTAAAATGGCGCACTTCATTGCTTGCCATAAAACTGATGATGCAACAAATATAGCTGACTTATTCTTTAGAGATGTAGTGAGATTGCATGGGGTACCTAGGACAATAGTCTCGGATAGAGATGTCAAGTTCCTGAGTCACTTTTGGAATGTTTTGTGGGGGAAGTTGGGTACTAAGCTTTTGTATTCTACTACTTGTCATCCACAAACCGATGGACAAACGAAAGTGGTGAATAGAACTTTAGGTGCTTTACTGCGTTCTATAGTTGGTAAGAACTTAAAATCTTGGGAAGATTGTTTGCCTTTTCTTGAATTTGCTTATAACCGTACTATTCATTCTTCTACTGGATTTTCACCATTTGAGATTGTATATGGCTTTAATCCTTTAACTGTATTGGATTTGATGCCTTTACCTTTGAGTGAACTTGCTAACTTAGATGGACAAAAGAAGGCGGACTTAGTTAAATCTATCACGAGAAGGCCCGACTACAGATTGAGAAGAGGAATAAGTTAACTGCGCAAAAGGCTAATTAATGGCGCAAACAAGTAATATTTGAACCAGGTGATTGGGTTTGGGTACATTTGAGGAAAGAAAGGTTTCCTAACAAAAGGAAGTCTAAGTTGGATGCTAGAGGTGATGGACCTTTTCAAGTGCTCGAGAGAATCAATGACAATGCATACAAGATTGATCTTCCAGGTGAGTATAATGTGTCCGCATCATTTAATGTTGCTGATCTTTCTCCTTTTGACATGGATGCAGATTCGAGGACGAATCTTTTTGAAGAGGGAGGGAATGATGTGGGCATCGAGCGCTCTTCTAGAATGGATGTTCGTGATAAGGACATTACGTTGCCAAGTGGACCAGTGACGCGTTCTCGAGCTAAGAAAATCAAAGAGGGAATGCTTGGACTTGTGAAAAGAATTATGGATGAAGATCGATTCAAGTTTCCAAATGATTTGAACACTTTTCCGAGGCCTAATGATGATTTAAGCATGTTGTCCAACCAAGGGATGAAAGTCGTAATGATGCTCGAGAGTTGCGGAGACGAAACGGCATCATTTTAAAAATAAACAACTTAGAATGGCAATTTCGTAATTTAGCTATTTTCGGATTATAATGGCAGTTTTGTAATTATTTCTATTTTCGGATTATTTTTATTTAGGGTTAGTTTTTAGCCTTAGGATTACCTTCCTAATTTCCTTAGGATTACTTTCCTAATTTTCTTAGGATTAGTTTCCTAATTACTTTATGGTTTAGATTGATTCTTGATCTAACCCTAGTCCTTATATAAAGGGGGATCAATTCTTTTGTAAGAGAGATTTGAGTTTTTAATCAATTGAGAGAATTAATTTTCCTATTGCTCCCAGGAGTGTTCTTGCAAGGTGAGGAATCAATTTCTTCTTCTTGTTGCATTAGGAGTTGAATTATCTTATCAAAGTAGAAATACTTTGTGGCGATTATTCTTCTCTTTCCCTAGCCTTCTAATCCACGTTTTTAGATACAAGTTATCTAAGGGTTTGGTAGGGCGGGTTCTTGTTTCCAATTACTGTTCAATATTTCTTGTATGTTTGGGGTTTCAGATTCTTTAATCTTGGGGTTCCGCATCAATTTCCCCACAAGCTTGCTAAACCACATTCTTGCATGATGCATTTGAAATCTAAGCATTGATAAATCGAAAAAGTCTAACCCATTTCTCTTCATCCTCATCTGTGTGAATTAATATATGACAATGGTCTGACCTTTCAATGGGAAAATGCTTCACCTCTGCCCACTGATGAGAGGCTAACCAGTAGTGGGTAGGTACAACTTTATCAAGGTATTCTTTTATAAAAGTGTTCCTTCCATGGTTGTTGGCCCAAGTGAAGCACCCGCCAAAATGTCCCAAATCCACGTCTGCTACTTCAAACATGAAATCCTTAAAAAACAGTTTTCTTCCCCAAATACCACACCATCCCATAGTTTCCTCTACACAAACAACCTTTTTCAAATTTCCCATGAAGATTCAAAGACCTTCCGACCTTCAACATGTATTTGTTAAATCATCCCAAATTATCGTTTTCCTCTTAAATAGGGAGTCCGAATCTCCTTACTACTCTTTTTTATTTCGCAACATATCACCCTCTAATTCTTCCACGCCAATATCATATCACAAGTATCACTCTACATCATCAATAGCCCACCTACCAAGCTATTAGCCTTCATCGCTTCATGGTTAGTAAAACCTAGAGCCTGACCTAGGTTTTTGAATTCTGGCCCGACTCGAGCTGTCCCAGGTTCCAACCCAACCCGGGCGGTCCCGGGTTCAGGCCCCAACTGGGCAGTCCCCAGTTTATGTCCGACTCGAGCGGTCCTGGGTTCCAGCGTAGACCAGGCTATCCCAGGTTTTGACTTGATTGGGCGGTCTCAAGCTTTGGCCCCAACTGGGCAATCTTGGCCACATCTAAACAGTGCCAATATTTGCGGTCTGAGGTTCATGCTTTGTTCGAGTTTGTCTTATATCCTGGTATTATCAATGACAAAAAAAAAAATTTGAAAATTGAAAATGAAAATTACTTTTTAATATTTTTTTAAAGAAAAATGAAAATGGTTTATGTTTTTTAAAAACTGAAAATGATTATCAAACGTATTTTTGTTTTTAGTTTTTTAAAAAAATAAATGAATATGCTTATCAAACGCATTTTCATTTTGGTTTTCAAAAACAAAAATCAAAACAAAAAATGAATGGGTTATCAAACGACACATAAATTATCGACAGAGATCTCCTCCACTGCCAAATCGATTGGCCACTTTTTTAGGACAAGGTGTGCCCGTTAAGGAACCACAATCTTTTCCCAAAGACAACATTCCTATCTTCCATGTTCTCAAAGATAAATTTGGAAACATTTTCTCCTATATTCTTAACAAAAATCGAGCCTAAGCGCCTTGAAGATAGTTGTTTTTCCAAAAGAAAGTTCTCCGTTCTACGCGTCACTTCTTCATCCTTATCTTTAGGGGCCAGACCATTTAATGATAGTTGGAGAATCTAGATTGTGGCCTTAAGTCCATCATAAAAAAAAATTACGGTCGATGCAAGGTTTCATGAAACTAGGAAATGGGATTTTGGAAAATGGACGGATGGAAACATAAACGAACTTGAGGCTACCACAAGTTCCATGGATCTCAAACAACTAAAGATTTTGATGCTTGTACTCTTAATTAACCGTATGTGAAGTGAATGAATATATATATATATATATATATACACACATCTAAATTAGAATAACAAAAGAAGAAAATTCTTTTCTTTACTACTATTTTGTTTTTGCAATGTTATTGGAGGGGACATAAATCTTAGAATTAGAAGATAGAAGCAGAAATACAATCAAACTAACCCCTGCCAATGTGAACATGACCCTGTGTTCAAAATCCCAGCTACTTCAATCCTCGTAAAAGTACACCCATCGTAATTTCCAATGTAGAACAATACGGGGAAAATACTAATACGATTGCAAATACATATTTTGCAAATTCGCTTGTTGTAGAAAATCAAACCCAAAAATCCAATATCCTTTTGACGTCAAAAGTCAATATCCCAAATTTTCAAAGAAAGTCTCACAAAACTACAAAATACTTGCTTTTAACTTGCTTCACATGCTTAATTGCTTTATATACGTATATAGATGGATACAAACACACAAGGTCTGCTATGTATTGTGTGCCATAAGTAATAAAGTAATGCTTCAATTGGCTTTAACAAATAGGTTCATACTTATTTGTGGATACCCATAGTTTTTCAGGAGAAGACAAGAATTATATAATTAAGTTTGGTTATCTTTTTTAGTGTTATTAAGCTAATGTCAAGAACTACAAAATAAATAATACCAAAAAAAAAACCAACAACAACTGCAAAAGCCAAAAAAGACACCCTTTAAAACCTGTTATTTGTTAAATTTATGATATTGGATTAAAGAAAATT
Organism: Ochetophila trinervis; assembly: GCA_003254975.1. NCBI lineage: Eukaryota > Viridiplantae > Streptophyta > Magnoliopsida > Rosales > Rhamnaceae > Ochetophila > Ochetophila trinervis. The sequence goes on from QANX01007663.1 coordinate 22,003, forward strand.
CATTCAATGAGCAAAGACAATGGCATGGTTAAGACTATGTCATGAATCTCTCTCTCTAGCTAAATGGTCAAATATGTTGCTTCAACTAATATATAAATTGACCATTCTTTCATCGGAATCTTCGTATAAAGTTGGTTGGTTAACGTGGGATGTTCTGTTTAGCTCAACATTGTAGTTTGGACAAATAATATGAAAATTACATTGGAACTGAGTCAATAGGAAGAGTGGCGTCTAAGGGAAATCAAGTCTTCTGGGGTTTCTGTCTCTTCATTAATATTTTCTTGGTTTAATCCTTAAATCAACCACTTAATTGATTTGTTTTTCACAGAGTGGAGAAATGCAATACCCATAAAATATTATCACTATCACATAAACTACAACTTTAATAAACCCAATTCATATGGATTAGCATCATCTTTTGCAAATCAATATCTTTTTCTTCACGGCACAGTAACTTTTTTTGGCCCACTGTCACGCAATTCAGATCCAAATTAAACCTGCGTGTTACGTTAAGTCAATGGAGGTTATTGAACCTCAAACCGATGGAAATTGTGCACAAGTTCCTTAACTGGTCTAGTATGATTCTGAGATACATATATAGTTTATAAAATCAATTTCGATTAAATTCAACAATGGATAGTGATTTTAGGTTTGAATCCCTCTCTTTGTAAACAAATATCAAATAGCTGGGTTGAAAAATGGAGGAACCATCTTTCTTTTATGAAGTAATTAAGATAGTTAATCTAGAAGGACATTAATGTGGCCCCCAGTTGCTGCTTCTCCTAATACAATTTTGTAACATGTTTTTTGGCTATGACTTTATGTGTTTTCTTTTAACGAATAATGCAATAATGGGATCATATCCATTTTTTTGGTAAAAATGGGATCATATCCTTTGCACCCACCATGTTTCTTACTTTTCCATATCACAAATATATGGAAGCCCAACCAATAAATGTTTACTATTTAATCAAGATAGGTTAAACAGCCAAAGATAACAGAGTGATTGACCTCAATATCTCACCATGTGGAGTCTCTTTAAAAAGTAGTTACAAAGTCAATGTGTATACTATCAAAATCGAATCTGATACTTTTGTTCTCTGAGCAGGTCAACCACTACATCGACCCTATTTTCTTATTGCCAAACAACTTTGAGCTTTTTACATTTTAGATGATTAGAAACAGTGCAGGCTAAAAATTAGTATAGATGAGTGCTGTTCTGGTGCTCTTGTTGTAGTTTAAACATAGCAAATTAACATTTTTGATGCAATGCGATAGAAATTCCTAGTTCACAATACAGATGCCCTTTAGGTGCGTGACTGGGGAAAAGGACTTGAGCTTCAAGACCCATCTTTTTACCAAACCAGTAAAACTGCTACAGAAATTTGACAGGGACCGCCCATGAAAAGCATTTGATAGAAGGTCATTTTTTTTTCTTTTTTTTCCCATTAACTGTTCTGTACACCCAAGATTCGATCGCTGTTATAAGAAATAACTTTTACACCTTTAGTTGTGCAGACAAATAAAGCAAAGTGTAAAAAAAAAAAGAAAAAAAGGCATTCTTTATGCTGTACAGATATGAGATAATTCTTGAAAATACAAATATAATGCAAAATATTTATCATGAACAGAGCCTGGGCAAGGACCTTGTATGATTATGGCTTCGTACTTTTGATTTCATTATCTTTGCCATTTGTTCTTGCATTTTCCTACATATCTTTTCCAACTCCATCACTCTCCACTGCATTCCTTGCAAATTGGCTCTAAGATCTTCCTTCTCAGCTGAATGATCAAGTTTCCCAGCATAGAGCACAACTTGTTCATCAGCTTCATCTTTCTCTATTTTCTTTCCAACTTCCATGGCTTTACATTGCAAATCATCATTTGACTTGGAATTGCTGGTGTCATGGAGTAAGCTTTTGAGCTTGAGTTGCTGAGAAATGAGAGCTTGGACTGCAGACTTTGATGGAAATTTTGTGTTCTGAGAAAGGTGTACACAAGTTTCAGCTGAGAGCTTCTTAAAGTTCAATGCACAGCATAGTTTCATCTTTTCTTCCACAGACAATCCTGAATGCACCTATGATAAACCAGATTCAATCCCTTGGAACTACACAAAATTAAAGAAAGAACCAAAAAATAGCTCGAATGTTTCTAACAAGATCGTATTGAGTTTTATGATTACAAGTTACCAAATTAAAATTGTTCATTAAATCAAAGAATAAGTTAGTGGATCAAATCAAATACACATAATTTCTTATGTAAATAGCTAAAAATGTAATTTGCAGTAATCTAGAAAACTTCTAACTTAAAAGAGTTTGAGATCAATGCAATACCTCAAGATACATGTCCGTGGCACGGTAAAGTTCATCATAGGAGTCTCTGGAAGAATCTGGCAGGGCCATCATTAGACTTAGGAATTTTGAAGGTTTTAAATAAGGGTCTGGGGCTACTTCTGCAATATACAAATCCATCAAGGTAGCAACTTTGCTCAATCTCACCGGAGATATTTGTCGAAGTCCATCACAGAGAAATGCTTTCAAAAATCTCAGAACAAGATTCACATCGTACAAGTAATTCATCCCATATGGGGACTGAACAAGCAAATTATCTAACGTTGCTTGATCCAACTGTAAACCAATCATACTCTCCAACTTATTCATGCTACTCTTATTTATTTTCAAATTCAGAGCAACTCTAAGAATCCCAAACAAACTCTTGCATGACACGCAGTTTTGATCAAGACTATAAAGCATATCAATTACAGTTTCTATAATTTTGCACTTCTCCTCGCATGAGACAGTAAAAAACTTTGATTTGTGATAATAGAACAGGAACCTACTAAGAATATGATGATCAAATTTTTGAAAAACCATGGATTTTATCAGCATTTCAACCAAAACAGGATTCAAAACTAGAAGATCCTCAAACCACCATGTTGCCCGAGAGGAGATGGCTTTCAAACTTTCTGTGCTTTTAGTGTCACATGAGAACCGAAAGCCAGAGCTATCTGGAGAAGAAGTAGATGGACATGGACTCAATTCGGTTGTCAAAGACAGCCTCCCAACAAGGGAGTCCAAGCATTTCTCGAGTATGCCAGAAGAATCTGAAGCCGGAAGTGAAACTTGGCACCGCTTTAAAGCAGTCAGAAGCTCAGACCATGTCCAATAGCTCATCTCTTCAATGGATTTTTCTGTTTGTTCCAATAAATTATGGTTTGCAGAGATGGAATTCTTCATTTCCATGAACTGTGCAGCACAATGCAAGAGGGAAATATTGGAGGGAGTTATCTCAATCCTGCCACTGTTGTAACAGAACTTTGACATCAGCTCGAAGCTCTTTGCCCCTCCCGGAAAGTCATGGAGTACTACTTTAATATTCCTTGCTGTCCCTTTTGATTTGCCAAACAATTTGCTCAAGTTGCCCGAATACAACGCAATAATTTTCTACAAATTGTCAATAAAAAACAGAGTTAAGTAATGAAGAAAAGACAAACACTTTCTTAAAATCCAATCAAAATTATTCAACAAAACAACATTCCAACGCCATATCCATCCATTAAAAATGATTTCACCCGATCATACAATAAAAAGAAAGTCAAATTGTTCTCACATGAGCTATAAGGAAAACAGAAAAGAAAGTTCAAGCAAACTCATTACAAAAGGAAATATAATAATAATAAAAAATAAAAAATCCCAATCAATTTCACAATAGAACGAAACCCACCAAAAGAATGAACTTGTTGAATTGAAGAAACAAAAAAAGTGGGAATCTACACCAGAACCTGCAAAGCAATGGGGAGAGGTCGTTATTTGCAATAAATTGTAGGAAGGCAATCTGCAAAAGATGTCTGTCAATCGTCGCCGCAAAGAAGGGTAAACGATCAAAATCCATAAATGCCAACGAAAGCAACCCTCTAGTCCCTCTCAAAAGAAGTGAACAAAACAAATGAGGATATCACAAGCATTTTGATGAGAGAAAAAGAAGGAAGCAGAAAAGGGAAAACCCAGCCATTTGGTGTGGAAAATGTGAAATTGGCGATAACGAGTAGGCAGAGCAGCAAAACGAAATCTATGGTTAGTATGAAGTATGACCCACATCAGTGCATTGTAGGTGTGAATTAAATGGTGGGCAGTAAAGGCAGAATTACAAAAGAAGCGAATGATAGCATGGAAAGTAACAGGGGAAAAATTATCAGTGCGTGTAGAGAATGTGGAACTGCAACCAATCATCAATCGAAACCAAATGTTATAATTACATGAATGTAACAAAGTACACTAACTTTAAAATAAACAATCTCAAAACAGAACGAAACTGTAGAAAAAGTTTATTGAACAAAATTGTGGATTTATAAAAACAAATAATATGAAATGGACTCAGAGAGCATCGATTTAGATTTACCTTGTCTACCACGAAAGTCTCTTCGCCATTAACATCCACTTCAAGATCACAGCAAACCTCCATTATAAAAATAACAAAAAAAACAAAAAAGAAAAAGAAGAAGAAGAGAAAACCCAGCAGATCAAGTCCTTTTTTGGAACTCCAACAGGGAAACTTATTTATTTAATTATTTATTTTGTTTAGAAAAAATAGAGTGGAAAGATTTAAGTCATGAAAAATTAATAACCCAAGAAAGACAGAGAGGTAAGAAGGGCGAATGGGGGAGAGAGAGAGTAGGAGAAAGAGGACACACGGTCATATTCTGAGAGGAGGAAGAGGACAAACAAAAGGAGATAAATCAGTTGGGTTGTGCAAAAAGGAAGTAGTAGCCCAATAGGTGCCTAAGAAATGTGGTTGTCAAATGGAATACATACAGAGACAGCACTCTCTTCAGTTCGAGACGCAACAATGAGAATAAAGACAGAGATGTTACATATAATATACCACTTCCAATTGCCAAAGCAAGCACAGAGAGAGAGAGAGAGAGAGAGAAAAGAGTTGCTGTGCATGGGCAGTGAGTGAGTGAGCTCAACCTGACATTCCCGGATGAGTTATAGAAATAACTATTAGTTTAATAGTAAAAACTGGGGTTTTTCTTGAGAGACGATCGTTACTCGTAAGCCTTAGGCCTCAAGCCTTTTTTGTTGGCGTTCCTTCCCTTTCTTACTCCAAGTTCATCGCTGCAGCTCTCTCTCTCTCTCTCTGCGTATCCGTGCAGCCATCACCCAATATTTTACTCACTTCCTATTTTGCTAGGGACTTCCACAAATTTACTGAATTGCCCATTTCTATCATATTCTTTCTTAATATATACATATATTTATTTATTTATATTTTCATAGTTACATGACATTTGGACCTTCATTCTGAGGTAGCGATCCTAAGCCAAGAAATTTATATTATATATGCAACACTCTATTGTACCTTGTGATTTTGCTCGAGCCAACTGGTTAAGGAGATTGCCTGATAAAATTTTCGGACTCATGGCTGCCAGTTTCGATTCCTGCTGTCGAAGCTTTTTTTATATTTTTTGTTACCGATTGGTTTTGATCAGTGGGATTTTAGATCCTGAGTGCGTGCCACGTGTAGTAAGTATAGTTTTAATCGGCCTACCGTTGTTACACCTAAGAAATTCTCCTTTTGACTTTGTTCTCCACAAAAAAGGGCAGGAATGCCTCTGTTTGTTCATGCAGATTGAAGTGCGTGAAGATAAGGCTCAACGGGAGCCGCGTGAACGCCTCTCTGAATGACTCTTTTACCCCTACGCGGCATCCATATCCACCCTGTTAGACCTTCTGACTTTTGACAAATACAATATACGTAAAAATGCAACGGTTTTGGGTAGCCTTACCTTCTTCATGGAGGAACTAGTGGCTTTTCCGGAATTTCCTTAAACAATAGGGGTGATATTTATTCCATAGCTTACATCTTTCCAAACCCCATCATGATTCATGATTGATATTCGATGCGGTTCTTTGATAATCATCATCCAATCATCTGGTCATTGGTCTCCAAACCAAAGCTAACAAACCAATTTACGATGTCGTTTTCACTTGCATCAATAATCCTGCCGTATCATCTTGGTTGCCTTTAGCCAAATAGCCTTTTTAATTGGGGAAATGGAAATCATATTCCACTGAAAAGGGAATTATTCAAACTCATTGTATTTAGTGAGGTCTACATTTTCAAAGTAAATTTCAATAATTAGTGAGAAAATTTTACAAACATTTTATTTATCGAAAAAATGTAATTCATTCATGGCAAAAATAAAAATGGTTTAACAAACTAATTAATTCCATTTAAAACAAATTAACCAATTAATTGATATTACCATTGAAGTATATTAAGAATAATGTGAAACTTAGACAAATAATTAGGCTTTTATTTTTTCCTTTCTTTTCTAATTTCTATGTGTAGAGCAATTTTCCTTTGGTTAAAACTTTTTCTTATACATGATTCAAACCCACTACTTTAAAAATATGGATAAAATGGGTATACCATTAAAAGTTTAAAACCAATTACATTCTCGAATGGTTAGAAATTGAATTGGTATTAGAATTGGGGAAATTTTCTAGAGTCGTGTAACTTTTGCTACCGATTAAAAATAGATTTTAACAGGGTGTGGTCACTAGTGACCAAAAGAAGAGCTCTTTAACACCATTCTTCCTTTTTTCTTTGTCGATCATCCACCATGCACACTCAACTCCACTTCTCCCCAAACTTCAAATTTCAAATTCAAACTGTGAAAAGCCATACACACACTCACAAATCTCTTATCTAACTGCCGCAGAGTAAAAATCATATCTATAATTACGACAACTCAAGTTGGGACAAATGTGCCATAACTTTCAGCAACTTGCTTTTTCTAATGTCCCATATATTTTAAGTGCTACTTATGCAGATTGAGAAATTCCAAGTGGTATATTTTCGCCTTTTTTTTTCTTTTTCTTTTGAGAAAATATTTTCCACATATGTTCGCAGTGAAAGTCATTGGTTTTCACATAAATTAATATTTGTACTTGGATCTTTGACATGATAATATTCAATCAAAAGCTCCTTTTGGGTTTCAGAATCGACAGAAATTAGAGACAATTATTTCTTCCTTTTAGGGGATTAGTTATTAGGACGGTAAAATTAATCGTCATCATCCTCTTCTATTTTTGTCATCAAGTAATAAAAGAAAGGTATAATTGCACAAACTTACCTGTTGAAAATTTTCACATTAATTATCCATATATATTTTGATTTTGTTTTCAGATATTTCCCTTCTAGTTTCCTTTTCTTTCAATTATTGTTTTTTAACATAGAATATATACTATATTATTATTAAATAAAAAAAATAAAAAAATAATATAAAAGTGAAAGGAAACTAGAAGGAAAGTATCTTAAAAAAATAAAAACACAAGGATAGTTGTGAAAAGCTTTCAAAATTTAAGATAAGTTTTTGTATAATTATCCCCGAAAAGAATTCATATTTATATTTTGAAAAAAAAAAAAAAAAGCATTTAAGCCCACAGATCTTGCTTGCCGACGAGGGAATTGGAAAGTGCGTGAATATTGCCAAATGAAATAATGAGGTTTTAAGATTAACGGACAAATCATGCGGTAGTCATGTTCAAGCAAAGAATCCAATTACGAAATACCTGATATATATATATATATATATAAATTCTACAATGAAAATATTTTTATTTTTTAAAATAAAAATTGTCACTAAAAATATATTTTTAGTAACAAAAATAAAAATATTGTCATTGATAGTTTATTTTTAGTGATAATGTTTTTAAATTTGTTACTAAAAATATACTTTTAGTAACAATTTTTATTTTAATAAAATAAAATCATCCTCATTGTAGAATTACTTTACATATATATAAATAAAAAAAATTCTAAAATAAAAATATTTTTATTTTATTATTATAATAATTGTCACTAATGATATGTTATTAATAACAAATTTAAAATTTCGTCATAGATAATTTACTTTTAATGACAATATTTTTAAATTTGTTACTAAAAATATATTTTTAGTGACAATTTTTATTTTATTAAAATAAGGATATCTTTATTGTAGAAGTACTCATATATATATATATATATATATATATAGTCAGACTATTATCAAGTATACCTTAAGTTAAAAACTATCAGGTATATGATTCAAAAGCTGCGATTAAATCTTAAATAATATTAAAAATAGCTTAGATGGCTTAAACGACTAATATTTTAGCTTTTCTCTTATCTATCTCGACCTGCTCTCTCTCTCTCTCTCTCTCTCTTGCTGTTTACTTAGAAAGATTTTCTTGCTTCTTCTCTGCTCTCGCATTCTCCTGAATTGAAAAGCAATATCGACTACATGTATATTTAGTCTTCTAATTTTTTTTCTTCAATTTTATTGCACTGTCATACCCATTCACTATTTTCTTTTTATTTGTATGATTTCTCTTTTCTTTTCTTTTTTTCTTTTTTTTCCCTTTTGTAGAAGTTAATGTTGGAGTTACTTTTCACATTGTTATGTTTAGATCTGGAATTCTTCTGTTACCTTGGAGTCGACTCTGAGAGAATTTTCTTGCTTGATTGCCGTTTATGCCTTTGCCTCATTTTTATGCCTTTTTCTGTGAATTTTTCAAACCCTAATTTTTTTCACTTCCCGTTTCCCAAATACATCTTCCAATACTCTGCTTTTACTCAATCGACTTCATCGTACTTTACAAGTATATTTATATATTTTTTCTTTTTCATTTGAATTTCATTATTTGAGTTCCGGGGACTACTCATAGTGCTGTCTGCTTCATAATAAGCAATTACAGTGATCGAAAAACTTTGTTGAAGGTAAAATTTCTTTGAAAGCTTATAAATGTTCGTTATCTGCTTTTATTTCGGTTTTTTTTGTTGTTGTTGATGTTTTTATGTGTTTCAGTGGTTTTGTACGCTTTTTTGTTTGTTTGGGGAATGGGAAATGGGAAATGGGAGTCTGGTTGTTTATTTCTGGAGTTTTCGCTGCATTATTTTTAGTTATTGATATTCTGAAGAAATTAACAATTATTTCTTATAATTGTTTATATTTTGATGATTTATAAATGCACTTAAGTGAAGATATGAAATTTAGTTACTGTCTTTTGTTTTCTAGAGAATAATGCTCTTATTTTCATCTTTATAAAATTTGTATAAAGAAACTATCTTATAATGATGGTTACGTTATGAAATGTGCACTTACAACATTTAGGAATATGTAGTTATGTTGTGAATTTGTTGGAATTTTGAACAAGTACATGTGAGGTACTTCTTGTTGGCACATAACTTCACGTCTTTCCTACTTTAAGATACATTTACTATTGTTCATACCATTTGGGTTTGTGTATATTGTTCCTATGACCACCTAAAGTACCAAACATGAATTGTAGTGATGAAATAATAAGAAATACCACTTTTCAGCAAATTCAAGATTTATGTTGGTGAAAATTGAAATTCCAATACATACTTGTATTTCTATTTAATAGTTGTGAAATTCAAGCCGGTGACTCTGAAAATTTTGTGTATAAAAATTAGTAGAAACTTGCGCTTGCTAATTGAAAATGTCTCTCATATGATATCTTAGTTATTTTACAATTGTTTTTAAAATCCTTTTTTCAGTGTTGCCGTATAATGATCTCCTTCTGAAATTAATTTCTTCTAATGATAGGAATTTGGTTGAACAGAGGAATTGACCAATAAACTGATGCTATAATGAAAAAGCTATGGTAACTTTAGCTGTAGGCACAACATAGTAATGGCCTCACAAATGGCACCAATCCGCTTGATGTTGCTTCAGTAAATTTAGTCTCCACACAGTCTCATGATTCAAGAACAGATATACAAGGCTAACAATCTGTCTAGGTGCATCGGGAGCTGCTGCTTCTTCTTTTCTTTTTCTTTTTCCCCCTTTTTTTTTGTACAATATAAATGGCTAATTGACAATCTCTTGTATAAAGTTATTGAAAATATATTACATTGGATTTTTTTTTTTATCAAAGCACAAAGACTTATAGTCAGATTATTACATTTTAATTATGTAAGTTGCAACTGTGTTGCTTTTGAAGTATAACTGGGCTATAAAGTTGAGAAATCAAATCAAATCCATCTCAAATAGGTTACTTGACTGGAAAAAAAAAAAAAACTTTATACTAAATTCTTATTAAAATATTATTGTCATACAAAATGTAAGCTTAGCACAATCATAAGCAATTATACGAAAAAAAAAAATCAGAGTCATAAACAACATAAAAACAAAAACAATTTTAAAAAGAAAGCGTAATTAAATTTCTAAGCAATATCCATTTGCAATTAGTCCAAAATAGTTTCACTTCCAGTGCAACGGCCAAACATGTTTCTCCAGTATAAAAAGTATAAAGATGCTCCTGTGGTTAAAAAAAAAAAAAAAAAATTAGTATAAGATAAATAAATTACAAGAATAAATCACCAATAAAAATTATAGAAAACTCACCTAATGTAATTATTCAGCATCTGATTCAAATTCAAAATAATTTTCAACTATGTTGCTATCAACTGGAGTATCTCTGCATGAAAATAAAACAATATATCAAATATTAAAGCATCTTTATAAATTTAATAAAAATATATTAAATATACTTACCGATTACAAAGAATTGGACAATTTCTTTTGTCATGTAATTGTCCAACTTTTCCACATCCATTACAATGCCTAGCTTTACTTTGAGCTTTTTCTTTCCCTCCTTTGAGTTTTTTTCCACATCCTTTTGCTTTAACTTGGTCTGGTTCATTAAGGCGACGATCATTCATATTACCAGTTTTTTCATAATTGTTTTTCCCAGAAAATACTCCACTCTTAGAACTTTCAATCATCGGCCCAATCTTCTCAAGCACATTTTTCTAAACTATGAGTTAGAAGTGCACATGCCTTTTCATTTTTCACAGCCTTTTCAATAATACCTGAAGCAAGCTGTAATAGCCTAGTTCATCTAAAAAGTATAGAATTCTTTGATCCATCATTTAGCACTCGTTCTCCATCAAATACAATCATAGATTTTGCATTTTTGGTCCATCTATTTATAATATATCGACTCGATACTGAAGAAATTTGCATCTTTATCAAGCATGCCATAACATGTCTACATGGAATTCCTTCACTTTCAAATTCTTGCAACTACACGAAGAAAAATCCAAATTTTTATCATAAGTAACTTTTCTAACTTTACTTTCATCTTCATTTTTCTTCTCAACACCATACACACAATGATTGTCATCTTCAATTTTTAATTCAATTACATATGGCAAGCTATTCCACAATTCATCTTGAAACTTGTAAAATATTTTACGGGTATAAATTTCTGACATTTGTTTCTCAATATCCAATGGGAGTTTCAACAAAGGCTTTTCATTCATATCAATATGATAGACAGCTAACTCATCATGTCGTTGGCGTGCAAGTGCTCTATTAAACCATGTGATAAAATCCATTAATGTGTTTTTTTTAGAAACATACCTCTTGAAAATGTATGAGAACTCTCTGCACGCTGGCTGCTAGACATTCTAGCTGAAAATATATGGTTAACATATGCTGGCACCCATTTTGATCTTATATCAAAGATTGATGATAACCACTTATTGTCAACTAAGTTGCTTTTTTCAATAACTTCCATCCAATTAGTATCAAACTCCTCACAAGTTTCTAATTTCCATATGCATTTTTGAAAGTCTTTATAATGATCTCTATAGATTACAACATCAATCTTTATAGAGAACTTAGCCACTATATGCCAAATACAATATCTATAAAATGAATTAGGAAATGAATGAGAAATAGCTCTTGACATTGCTGGGTCTTGATCTGTAATAATCATTTTAGGAAGACTATCTGACATGACTTTTTTAAACTCCTCAAATAACTATATGAAAGAATCAATTGTCTCATCACTTAAAAAAGCACAAGCAAATAAAGTTGTTTGACCATGATTGTTAGCTCCTAAAATAGGTGCAAATATCAAGCTATATTTATTGATGTTGTATGTTGTATCAAATACAATCACATCACCATAACATGCATAAGCACACCTTGATGTAGAATCAGCCCAAAAACAATGAGTTAATTTATTATCATTGCCTATCTCTATTTTAAAAACAAATCCTGAATTTTTCTCTTGCTCCGCCATAAAATAATAATTCAAGACATCTACATCATGTCCTTTCATTTCACAACGCAATGTCTTTTGATAATTATAAATGTTCTTTTGTGTGCATCCTACATTTTTTAACCCTCCAGCTTGTAATTCAAGAATACTCATTTGCTAATTTGTTGGAATATTTACAGCTGAAAACTATTGGGTTAATGATTTTTTTGTTTATGAAACCAAACGGTGGGATCTAAACAAATGCACTCTTCTAGGAGTTATCAGTGGATGATTATGACTCTCAACAAATATGCTAACTACATAAGTTTCTATTTTTGACCTCAAAACAGTAAGTTTTGCTTTACAACCTTCTCATGTTAACCCTCGACATCTTTTCTTCTCACACGCTTCTTTACCTTTATGACTTCCTTCTTTATAGCACACATATTAATTTCTTCTATATTCATTAGAATCTTTATCTCATTTGCTAGAATTACTTCTAACACTAAAACTCACTTCTTTTGCATATCTATTGTAAAACTTGTAAACATCATTTAGAGACTCAAACTCTTGACCTAACTTTGGCGTGTGATCATTTGACAATTGATGCAGAAAAACATTACTAGCCAATGAAGATTTTTGACCTTTTTATTTCTTCAACAGCATCCATAAAGACAATTAACCTAGTAAAGAAAACTACTACATGAGCTTTGTACATTTAATTAATTATTAAAAAATAAAATACATGATTAATGAGAAACATAATGAAATAAAAATATTATAAAAAAAATAAAAATACTCATCCAAAAAAATTCTAAAAATTACACTATTTTCTTAAAATAGCTTATGGATACATCGTTCATCTAAATTATCTGATTTTAAAGAATTAAGTAACCTTTATACAGTTATTAATTTTCTATTTTAAATTGAATTGGCTATTGATATTTTAATAATCTTTTTGACTTTTTTTCTTCTTTTTCTAAGTTACAAATTAACCTTGACGTGATAAATTTCAAAGACATAGCAAACATAAGAAATAAAATAGCAAAAAAGTCCTACATCAAGTATTTATCAAGGGTCATTTACCAAAAAAAGTATTTATCAAGGGTCAATAAAATGCGAAACCGGCAATTCAAATATACCATATGCAAGGAAAGCACGTCCCGATCTTCTAGTCCTGTGGTCAAGTGGATGAATTATATCCTCAATATCACAAGTTCAAAAAAAAATAGACACAATAAAAAAAAAAATGCAAGGAAAGCACAGAGAAAGCATGAGAAACTTAAAAATAAAGGATTATTTTAATTAAAAAAGTGTAGCCTAGTAGCCTTTTATTTGTTTATTCCTGATCGAATTCCCTCCCTGTCATCGTATCTTGTGTTAGAATAAAAAAGTGTCTTCCTATGTCACATGGTCTATTTACAAGTAAGAAAAAGCTATAGAACTGCAATTACCAATCCACAGTAAATAAAATATAGCTAGCATACTTCTTGTCTCGCAAAGATGGATTAGTTAGAAACAAGGTAAAAGCGCTTATCAAATAACATATATTTATCCAGTTCTTATTGACTTTCTCCAAAGGACATGGGAAAAAAAAAAAGCAAATAAAATACCAAAAAGCATATTCCATATATCAATCTGACACAAAATAAAATAAAAAAGGAGGATAAATCTTCAAAATAAGGCAGCAGAAGAATTCCAGATCTAAACGTAACAATGTGAAAAGTAACTCCAAGATTAACCTCTACGGAAGGGGAAAAAAGAAAAAAAAAAAGAAAAAGAAAAGAGAAATCATACAAATAAAAAGAAAACAGTGAGTGAGTATGACAATGAAATAAAATTGAAGAAAAAAAAATTTAGAAGACTAAATATACTTGTAGTCGATATTGCTTTTCAAATCAGGAAAATGAGAGAGCAGAGAAGAAGCAAGAAAATCTTTGTGAGTAAGAGAGAGAGAGAAATCAAAATATTAACCGTTTAAGCCATCTAAGCTATTTTTAATATTATTTAAGATTTAATTTTAACCTTTAAATCATATACTTTAAGTTAAAAACTATCAGGTATACCTGATAGTAGCCTGACTGTATATATATATATTAAGATATAAAATTTAATATGCGAGATTAAATGATAAATAAATATAAATGGTTTAGATAATTAATTTTTTTAATAACTTATTACTTATTTTCTATTTTATTATTTAATCTCGACTATTAAATTTTATACTTTATATAGTATATATATGTATTTATAATATGAGGTACAAAATGTAAATAATATAATATTTTTTCACAAAAAAAAAGACATTTAATTCATTTAGGGGGAAATTGTATTAATTAAACAAAAAGAAAAGTAAAGATTGGTGCTTAGGTTAAATTTAAAACATTTTCTATTAAATAAGTTTATTTTTGTTTTGGTAAATTTCTATTGAATAAGTTATATGCATGTCCTAGTTACCAAAAAAAACTTATATGCATGTCGTATTTGAGAGGGACAATACATGCATATAGATCACTTAAAGAGGAAATGAGGTAAAAAAAAAAAAAAAAACGTTCAGTTGATAAATGGTAGTGTGCCTCTCATGGTTTGTTCCATTGACAGTTTAAATGTGGCTATTTGGCCAATGAGTGATTTTTTAACCAAGCAATATTATATTTACTTGTTTATGACCTGCATCGTGAATGCCTTCATGGGAATAAGCCTTTTCAGAAACAATGATGATTTTTCTTTAAAAAAACAGAAGGACTATGGCCATTAAGAACTAGATCTTAGATATTTTGTCTTGCCTTTTTATAGAACATTGCTTTCTGTCTCTTTGTTGGTCCTACTCCATATAGAACTAGACGAAGGAGCAGAATCATAAGCGTGTTCAAAGGGCTGGAAGGTTGCACTTCAAAAATCCTTGCAATCTCTTTCTATTGAACCATATGAAGGTAAGAAGGAAATTGTGGCGAATATTCTAGTAGGAAAGTTACTTACTTCGAGGAGCTTTAGGTGATTTACAGTGCTTAAAATAATTAACAAGATGTGGAAGCTCAAATATAGGGTTCATATTGAAAAAGCTTTAGGATAACATCTTTAATAAGTTTAGTTTCACCAACAAAGAAGACCATGAGTGGATCTACAAGAGCAACCTTGGACTCTCAACGGGGCTCATCTTATTCTCAAAGAATGGTTTGCTTTAGAGTCTCCAAAGGATATCTCGTTCCTTACAACAAACATTGTTATGCAAGTTCACTGTCTGCCATTTGCTTTTCTTCATGAATAAATGGCAAAAAAGATTCGCAACCAAGTTGGGAATGTTTATCTGGACTCTATTAATCTTAGGTGTATTGTCACTTATAGATACCTGCAGCTCAGGGTGGATATCATGGTTAGAGATCCACTGGCAGCTGGAATTTTTTCAAAATCATCAAAAGGGACATGAGACTTGGATACAGTTCAAATACAAATGATTTGCATATTTCTGCTACAAATGTGGTCTTCTAGATCATATAACAGGGAGGTGTAGCTTTAGTAATCTGACTATAGTGACATTCGGTAATAGAATAATGCAAAGGTTTATGGTCCTAGGCTCAAAGCTAAAAATAGCAGTAGTTTATTTTTTATTAACCCTATGGAAGGGGCTGAGAGTAATGAAGATGACCAGAATGCTAAAATTTATTTTGAGAAAATTACTAGTCCGGTGGAAGCTTATTTGTTAAACTTGTCATTTTAGTGGCTATTTTAGTCTAAGGTTGGTGGAAACAGAGCAGGCTATAGCAGACAAAGGGGGGCAAAGTAAAGATTATCCTCAAAGTGAATTCCTAAATTCCTAAAAGATGAGCCCATAATTAGATTATCTTTTCCTCACACTAAAAAGGTAAAGATAGGGAAGCGAAATGGACCTGGGATCTTAAAAGATTTAAAATTAAACCAGGATATGATGTCTGAATGGGATTTTAATATTCTCAAGTTTATTGCAACATATAATGCAAAGGAGAGACGTGAGGTCCACGGGCTAAGCCCAGATGTCCTTGGTGTAAAAGGATTCGATCCAATCTCTTTTAATAGCCTGATGGGACAACATATGTTCAATAGACAAGAAGTGGAGCAAGCAGCTCAAGGAAGAGATTGGCCCTAACCTGGCTGATGGGTCTATCTAAAAGAGCTTTAGAAGCTAGACAACTAAAAAGGATGAAGGCCCATCAGACGAAGATAGAGGTTTTTAATCATGTGGGTCTGTTGTGGAAAGTTCTAACTTCATTGTAGCTAGCCTTGGTGAGAAAGATGGAGTTTCTGGCGATGGAGAAAGTGTAGTGGGGACAGTCTTCATCATTTCATTTGACATAAGCTTCGATTCAGGTAGGAGTCATGATACATTTGGTGTTCACACTTGCTCATTGTTCTGGAAGAGAGGGCTAGAAGGCATGCTGGGAGAAATTTGCAAAATAGATAGTTAGAAACTAATGTTTTTCGAAGAAATGAGGGCCAATTTTCCTTGTCACCACAGGATTTTCTGTTGGTTGAGGAGGTTGGCCTTTACATGCCCTCCCCCCCTAAATATGTATACTCTCATGGAAGGGGCAAATCTCAGAAAAGGAAGGTAGCATATCTTAAGGTTTGATTAAGAAGAGGGATCCACATTATGCAAATCTGATGGAAGCTAAAGGTGATTTCAAAAAAATGGAAAAAAAAAAACTGCAAAACTCTAGGTTATAGCATTAAAGTTGCTTCGTAGTCTTCTTTTTGCTTTTTCCTTATTGTTAAAAAAAAAAGCTTTAATAAGTTGAATTGCTGTAATTTTTTCAATTACTAAAATATACATGATATAATAATAATAGTACTAATAATTTTATTAAACTCAGGAGGAAAAAAAAATACAAAAAAAATTTCCAAATTCTCCACTACTGTGTCTTGAACCTTTGGCATTTTTAGTGTAGGTGTGAGTGACAAACCAATTGAGGCAACTTCACAAGAATGATAATGATAATAATAATAATGACGACGATGATGATGATGAGCCACTTACTAGAGACAAATCAAATGACAGCTTAACTAAGTTGACACCCTTTAAACTAAGAAAATTTTATTAAAAGAAAAAAAAACTGCAAAACTCTAGGTTATAGAAATTATGAGATTGTGGAGGCACATTGTCTTGCTGGAGGAGTAACCTTGATGTAGTATGATAAGTGTTTGCTTGTTAATGCTTGTTCCTTTGAAACTTGGCTTGCTAAAACTGACAATAATACTAATTTTTTGCACACTAGCTTGATCACTAGAAGCAAGAGAAATCAAATCAATGCGATCAAATATGGTACTAATTGAATATTTGAAGAATCTAAGATTGTGGAGAATTTTAAAGAGAACTTTGAACAGGTGTTCAAAGCAAATAGCCGATTGATTTGAGAGACTTAGGAGATCAGTGCATTTCCACAGAACAAAATGAGAACCTTATCAAAATTTCCTCTATGGAAGAAATCAAATAAGTAGCTTGGGAGCTACACCCGTTAAAGAGCCTGGGCCAGATTGGTATCCTAGAATTTCCTATAGAAAATATTGGAATATAATAAAAGGCAAAACAATTCGTTTTATCTAGGGGTGTTTCAGAAATAGAAAGGCTTCCATGCTATGAATAAGACTTTTGTTGTTCTTACTCCAAAGACTAGACAACCGGTCAACTTCAATTACTTCCGTCCTCTTAGACTTGGAAATTTTGTTTACAACATTGTGGCTATAATTTTAACAAGTAGGTAAGCTGGTTTATCATATAAAATCATATCCCTTCAACATAGGGCCTTTGGTAAAGGGTTGTTAGATCACTGAAAACGCTGTGGTGGGGCAAAAATTATTCATAAAATCAAGCATCATAAAGGGAAAAATGGTTTGTTACTGATGAAGATTGATATTTAAAAGCCTATGATAAGTTCGAATGGCAGTTTCTAAATAAGGCTCTCAGGATTAAGGATTCTCTTCAGACTTTAGGGAATTAATTCTCAATTGCATTAGTACTATTGATTATTCTTTCCTTATTATTTGAAGTGTTGTAGTTAAAGTTCTTCCCAGAAAAGGATTAAAGCAAGGCGACCTTTTGTTGTCGTTTCTGTTTATTTTGTGTGTTGAATTTTTCTCTAGGTTACTTATTGAGAAAGAGGTGGACGGGAACATTCACGACATTAAAATAGCTCATAGTGACAAGCTATCTCACATCTTATGTCTGCGAACGACTTGATGATTGGCAAAACTAATATTAGGGAGCTTTCTGCTATGAAAGAATGTTTTGCTACCTATTGTAGTTGTTTGGATAGGCTCCTAATATGGAGAATTCCTCTATTTACTTCTCCAAAAATACTACTGGCTAGGAAAAATAACACATCAAGGATCTTATAGGGTTCAAGGAAATAGGGGTAGGGTCGAAAGCAGGGAAGATTACTTTAATCAAATTTGTGGTTCAAGTGATTCCAAATAATATTATGTCTACTTTCTTGGTTCCCAAAAATGTGTGCAATTCTTTGGATGCCTTAGGTACATATTTTTGGTGGACTTCAGTCAAGAGTAATGGCGATTTTCTTGCTTTAAAATTTTGGACAAAAATCTATAGACCAAAGGATTCATGTGCCTTCGGAATTTGGTTGTATTTGGATATGAATTTAGTGCTTTAGCCAAAACTTGCTTGGAAGGTGGAAAATGGAGAGGATAAGTTGTGGGCTAAGATTCTAAGAGCCAGCCAAAATATCTCAAAGGGAAATCTTTCTTTGGTTACTCTTTGAAAAAAGGATGCTCTCATTCTTGGCAAGTAGTTATTGCAGCTAGAAAGGCATTATTGAGAATAGCTTGTTTTGATTTTGGGAGATGGCTTCTCAATTAACCTATGGAAAGATAATTCGGTTCATTCTCTCGCTAAATTTATTGTGATTCCTAGGAACGTCTCAGTGTTGGACAATTGAAAAGAGTGACAGTTTTGAAATCAAGGGATGGAAATAGTTGAAATTCTGATTTGGTGAGAAAACTTTTGTGATGATCAATCTATTGGCCTACTCATCATCGTAAAGGCATACTCAAGTGTATGGGAAATGAGGGTGGATCTTTCTTGGTGGGTAGCTGCTACAGGGTAAATTTAGACGAGCTTTCAATTGTGGGACCTTTTTGGAAAAAAAACTTTGGAACCTTAAGGTTCACTAACGACTTAAGATGTTTCTCTTGAGGTTGGTAGCTAAAGCTCTTCTAACGAAGGAAGTTTTGGCGAGAAGATTGTAAAGATTGGGAACAAGCTGTGTATGTATTTGTGGGGAAAGGGAGGAAATCGATTTGCATCTTGACCACTCTTTCGAAGATAGCGATGGTTCGGTAGTGTTTCTCACATCAACAATATGCAATCATGACCACTCTTTTGAAGCTAAAACCAAAGCCCATAGATGGGCTACTGATATGGCAAAAGAAAAAGTGTATAAGCACATTATCTAGTCCGCATATACTTTCATAATTGTGCAGGAAGTTACAGGTATCAGAGAGCCTAATAGATGGCTGATATGTCAAATTCTAACAGTTTTAATAGGAAAGTTCACTTGATTGATTGGATTACCATTTGCAAGCATAGGAAATTTGGTGGTTTGGGGGTGAAGAAAGCTTTTAGTATGAATCAAGCCATGTTTATGAAACTTACTTCGGGCTATGATACTTATAAATAAATATAATTATAATGCTGATACCAAAGGATTTGATCATAAATGTTATTTGAGTTCTTGTCAATGGAAATGTATTAAGTCAAGGCTAGAGAGCTTGGACAATAGTTTGTCTTGGAGAATTTGAAATGGTACAAGTGTGCATTTTTTTGGGAGGAAAATTGGCTAATTTTATGGATAAATTATCAAAAATAAAGTTATTAATAATCTTAATATCAATCGGGACTTGAAATTTGTTGATGTGGAGAGGGAAGCATGTGGCAGATGGATAAGTTAGAATAGCTTGCTTTTTTGGAGGTGAGATAGGAAATTTTTTAAATTCCTGTTTCTAGCTAATACTGAAATTGAAGATGCTATAGTTTGGACTTTTTCATCTGATAGGCCTTTTACTGTAAAGTCAGATTATTGTTTCATGGAAAACATTCAAAATTATGCTGGGGATTGGAGCAGCATTTGGAAGTTGGAGACTATTCCACAGGTTCACTTTTTTTGTTGGTTCATGGTTTAGGAGAATGCTCACAAATATTAGTAAATACAATAAAGGTCTTTATGGTTCTGCAATTTGTTCTTTATATAATAACAATTATGAGGATTTGATTCATGTGTTAGGAGATTGTTGTATAGCTCGTGAGACTTGGATAGTGATGTCTCAAGTGTAGAATGTGAGCTGGAATTCCATTTTTCCTATTGGATACTCGTTGATTTGGAAATTGCATTGTAAAGCTCTCTTTGAGGATCAATTTTGTTGGCAGACTAATAGTAGGGATGTGATTATAAATCATGGTTGTGATATGGATAAGGCTTTGTTGAGAAGCATGGTGGATAAGGTGAAGCATTCTTGTTGGTTAAGATGGGATGTTAAACTCAATACAAATGCGAGTTATAAAAGCTCCTTTGAATCTGGCTAGGGTTGGTGGGGTAATTTATGACAGTCAAGGCAAGTGCATCTTTGGTGAAGACTAGGAGTCTTCAAGCTAAGATATGGGGTGTATATTATGGTTTGAAGCTTGCTGTAAATTTGAGCTTCAGTAGAGTTTTGGAGTTGGATTCTGCAGTTGTTATTTCTTGGTTTTTTGATGAGTTGCAACATAATCATCCTTGCTAGGTCTTTTTTAAGCTGTAAGGATCTATTTTACATGAATCTAAGTTTCTCCATTAGTTATGTGCTTCGTGAATGTAATAGTGTTGCTGATGGTAAGGCTAATATCAACTATACTTTGGCTCTCATTTGTTTGCTAAAGCTCATATGCAATTTTGATCAATTAGTTGCTTTGTATTGTATGGAAAGGTTGCTATCCATTAAAGTTGCTTCGTAGTCTTCTTTTTGCTTTTTCCTTATTGTTAAAAAAAAAAGCTTTAATAAGTTGAATTGCTATAATTTTTTCAATTACTAAAATATACATGATATAATAATAATAGTACTAATAATTTTATTAAACTCAAGAGGAAAAAAAAATACAAAAAAAATTTCCAAATTCTCCACTACTGTGTCTTGAACCTTTGGCATTTTTAGTGTAGGTGTGAGTGACAAACCAATTGAGGCAACTTCACAAGAATGATAATGATAATAATAATAATGACGACGATGATGATGATGAGCCACTTACTAGAGACAAATCAAATGACAGCTTAACTAAGTTGGCACCCTTTAAACTAAGAAAAATTTATTAAAAGTAAGAACAAATGTCAAGTACAATGGGATAAAATACTTTTACAACCATCCTAGCCTCATTAAAACTTGCTTGAGGAAACTCTATTAGAAAAAAAAAAAAAAAAAAAGAGTACCAAGGAAATAATAAACCAAAAAGAAACTAAGAAAACTTATGCACTTCTTTACCAACCAAATCTTCATGATGGACCGTAGATTAAAAAGCAAGAATAATATGCCACCATTGATAGTGAGAGATACCAAAAGCATGTTTGGAAATGAAATTGGTAACCAGGTTCCTTTAATTAAAAAATATGAGAAACTTTGAAGTTAATTGTTGAAATGTAATCCTTGCATAATGACCATCTAGCACGATAAGACCATGGAACGTTTTGAGAGCAAAATTTCAAATGATTAACAACGTATTGAGAATCACATTTCACCTAAAAATTCCCCTAGGCATTCGTTTTAAAAAATTTCAAACTATGCATGATAGAGAGAAGATCGGGTTTAAATGCATACCTAGTACCAAAGGGACTGCAAAGCAACCTTTGACAAAGCCTCTTTTGTTTATGAAAATACCTCCCCACCCGCCAAACCTAGAGGACCCAAAGCTACACCATCAATGTAATCTAATCTTCAACAATAAGGATTAGGAAGGCCTCAAATCTCTGGAACAATCAGGGGAGCTTTACCATGCAAAGGTTTGACTTCCATATTACGAATCATAAACAAATCACTAACCTTGTTATGCATGGTAACTTTATTGAGCAAGTTAGCATCTCTAATTGATCTTCTTTATGAAGACGCAACTATGAGCAACTGGGACAAACACAAACCTTATGAATACCACTATTGCGAGTATACCAAATAGTATTTAAGCTAGCTATAATCGCAATAATCCATAAATTAAAAATTTGAGAACAAAAAGAAGCTCGCATGGCCATCTGGAAAAACCAACTAGCGTATTAGCATCCAGAAAATGAAAATCAAATACCTTATCAATGAACTCCCACACTGCTTTAGCATAAAGGCAAGAAAGGAATAAATGGTTAAAAGTCTCATTTTCACAATGACAAAGAATACAACAAGACACTAATGAACAGCCCTGATTCTTTAAACACAATAAGAAGGAAGGTAATTAAGGATCAACCTCAAGCAAAAAAAAATTGAGAGAATGGGTTAATGATTTTGGATCAACAATTGGTCCCTAAGCATCCATGAGCATGCCACCTTCAAATTATGAAAATCTAAAGGAAAAATAATAGTAAAAGTAATGCGTGAATATAAAATTAACAAACGATTGTGCTTAGAAATAGGGAACTAATTTCCAATGAGTTCTTTTATTGCCTTAGCAATTAAAAGGACTTTACAAATAAAATTCGATTAGAATAATGATGAAAAGACTAAACAAAATTAAAGTTTAACAATTCTGAAAGCCTAAGAAATTCTAGAAACTTGAAAACTTGAACGCTGATTTCTGTAGAGAGAATCTAGTTGTTTGCTTGAGTAGTTGAATGTTTGTTTGTGTGCGGAGAGAGAGAGAGAGAGCCAAATCTGAATTATGATCCCTTTATATAGCCTTTGACCATTTTGAATCCTAGTAGGAATAAAAATTTTGGTATCTATAATCTCACTTGGAATAAAATTCTTATCTGAAAAATAATACACTAATAGCAATAAACCCAATACAATTAGACTTCTACTCCCACTCCAATTCTTCCAAACAATCTCGTCGTTCCAACACAAATATGGACCAATAGAATTCATTCTTCCTACCATCTTTGGGATCAACAAAAACCATTGTTCCTACCTAAATTTGTCCCAACACAAATACTTCTTCCTAATATTCATCATAAAATCTACAATTTTATATGGTTCAAACATTTCCCCCTCAATTTGTACTTTTGGAAGAAAATGTAAAAAGTAAAAATTAAAGTAATTTTTCCATTCTTCGCACCTAAATTTTACTTGGCCAATCTTTCAAACCAAACTCCATATACCATTCGGCCAACATTCAACAGTACAATATATAAGAATATATATTAATACTCAATTATATATTCAATCAATTCATTCCATTCAAAATTGACTCACATTCCATTCGGCCAGCAAATCCAATTTGGCCAACAATCTTCATTCATTCACTCTATCTGCAATCCATTCAGCCAACATCCTTTATATGGGGCAATGTTTGAACCATATAAAGTTGTAGATTTTAGGAAGAATATTACGAAGAATTAAATGATAGCGGATGTAGGCTGATAATAGACCCTTTCTAGTAATTGTAGAAGTCTATATGGTTTGAAACATAAATTCGAGATTTCGATGTAATATTCTTCCACAAGTAAAAATTGAGGCGACAATGTTTGAACCATATAAAATTGTAGATTTTATGATGAATATTAGGAAGAATTATTTGTGTTGAACAAATTTATATAGGAACAACAGTTTTTGTTGATCCCAAAGATGGTGCGAAACAAAGATCTTTGAATTTTCCATTCCAAAAATTGCTTTGCCCCCTCAATTTAAGGTTGATGATAGACCATTTCTAAAAATTGCCAATGCAATTGATGCTCGATATTATGAAGATGATATTGGCCTAATTCAATTTTGTGGGAACAACAAGTATGGCCAACCTATGGGAATTACGACATTGAAAAGTCTACGACAATTGAAAATGATAGTGGATGAAGTTTACGAGGACATGGCTGAACCAACGGCCATACAAATGTCCAAGCTGAAGATAAATGATATACATGATCAGTGAACCAAAAGAGGAAGAAAAAATGGAGGCTATTCAAACTACCATTCGAAAGTTAGCGGCTTATTTGACAAAGAAAAAGGTAGAAAAAAATTCGGCCATATGATGGGCCGAATGTATAATAGACGATATGAAGTCAAAGAAGAAATTGAATTCAAAGATATTTGTTTTGCAACATCTAAGTTGGATGATTCCAAGGCCAAAGTTCAAGATTCATTGATTGAAGTTAACTTAGGAACATAAGAAGATCCTAGGCCAACTTTTGAAAGTAGTTTATTGGAATCAGACCTTTAGGCAGAAATTATTGAACTATTGGAAGAATACAAGGATTGCTTTGCTTGGAGTTACCATGAAATGCCAGGCCTTGATAGAAAGCTTGTGGAACACCATTTACCTCTGAAGAAAGGGTTTAGGCCGTTTAAGGAATCAACAAGAAGGATGTCGGCTGAAGTTACTCTTAAGGTAAAAGAAAAAGTTGAAAGAATTATCAATGCTAGACTTGTTAGAACAACCAGGTACGTTGAATGGATCTTCAATTTTGTTCCTGTAGTCAGGAAGAACGGAAAGATGCGAGTATGTATTGATTTCAGAGACTTGAATATGGCTACTCCTAAAGATGAATACCTAATGCTGGTGGCCGATTTACTTATAGATAATGCGGCCAAACATGATATTCTATTGTTCATAGATGGACATTCTGGATATAATCAAATATTCATTGTGGAAGAAGATGTTCATAAGACTGTATTTAGATGCCCAGGAATAGTTTGAACCTTTAAGTGGGTTGTTATGCCATTTGGCTTAAAAAATGCCGGAGCAACATATCAGCGAGCCATGAATGCTATATTCCATGATTTGATCGGCCATGAGATAGAGGTCTATATAGATGATGTAGTGATCAAGACTAATGAACAGTCAAATCATGTGATCGACCTTAGAAAAGCTTTTGAAAGGATGAGGACTCACAAATTGAAAACGAATCCACAGAAGTGTGCTTTTGAGGTTTCAGCTGGAAATGTTTTGAGATTCTTAGTTCATCATAAAGGAATTGAAATTGACAAGAACAAGGCTCGAGCAATTATAGAGGCACAACCACCCAAGAGCAAGAAAGAGCTTCAAAATCTTATTGGGAAGATTAATTTTCTAAGAAGATTTATCTCTAATACATCTGGGAAAATTTTCAACCTTTTTTGGCCTTACTAAAGTTGAAGGGTGAAGAACAATTTAAGTGGGAAGATTGTCACCAAGAAGCATTTGACCGAATTAAGAATTACCTAACTAAGCCTTCAGTCTTAATGCCTCCAAGGAGGAATACACCACTCAGGCTTTATATTTTAGCTGCAGAAGGTTCAATTGAAGGTTTGTTGGCCCAAGACAATGAAGAAGGAAAAGAACAAGATGTTTATTACTTGAGTCGGGTTCTCACAGTCAATGAGTTGAAATATTCATCTGTTGAAAAGTTATGCTTAGCATTTTACTTTGTAGCTACAAAGTTGAGACACTATAGCTACCAACCATAGTGTTCATTGTTTCTAGAACCAATCTCATTAAGTATATGCTTTTGAGGCCAATTTTATCAGGGAGAATTGGCAAGTGGACTATCGGTCTTTCTGAATTTTCATTTCAGTATGTGGCTCAAAAAGCCTTGAAAGATCAAAATTTGGCTAATTTTTTGACCGATCATCCAGGTTTGGATATAGAAAAAGAAATTGACCCAATGGAAGTAGCTTATATATCTCTTGTGCCATGGAAGTTGCGGTTTGATGGATCAAGTACTCAAAATTAGGCTGGAGTAGGAATCATCTTAGAATCTCTAAAAATATGGAAGACTCAATTTTTATTCCAATTGGATTTTGAATGTTCCAAAAACCAAGCCGAGTATGAAGCTTTACTTATCGGCCTAGAAATTTTAAAAGAGATAGGGGTGTCAAATGTTGAGATCATTGGAGACTCTCTGTTAGTATTGAAACAATTGTTCAGAGACTACCAATGCTTGAGTTTTGCTTTAGTCCCATATTATGCAGCGATCGATCAACTTCTTATAAAATTCGATGACATTGTGCTTCATCATATACCGAGGGAGTTAAATGTTGAGGCCAATGAGATGGCCTAATTAGCTTCAGGTGTTCACATTCCAGGAGAATTTAAAGAAAGGATCATCAATATTAAGAAAAAATCACTTCCTTCTTTATTCGAAAGAGGTATGCCTGGAGATATTTTTTGCATTCAAGTTTAGGAGAACGACTGGAGATATACCCTTTAGTTCAATATCTTAATGATTCGAATGGGACTAGTGATAAGAAGACTCGGCTTCGGGCGGTGAATTATATTATTTTTGATAAAGAGTTATATAAGAAAGGCCAAGATGATCTATTACTTAAGTGTTTAGGTGCCCATGATGCTATGTTGATAATGGCTAAAGTCCATGAAAGAATTTGTGGAGCACATCAAGCTAGGCCGAGGTTATTGAATTTATAAAGGAGGATATAATCCATAGATTTGGTCTTCTAAAATCTGTAACAGCTGACAGAGGAACTGTGTTCATGGGAGACTCAGTGAAGGAATTTGCAAAAGAGTACGGCTTCGCTTTATCTCATTCAACTCCGTACTTTGCTTAGGCTAATGGTCAAGCCGAGGCATGTAATAAGATTTTGAAAGAGATTTTAGAAAAGATGATTGATGATAATCCTATAGATTGGTGCAATATCCTTATTGAAATAGTGTGGACCTATAGGACATCTAAAAGATCTGGTACTGGAACTACTCCTTTCGCTCTGACCTATAGCCATGATGCAATTCTTCCCATGGAGGTGACAACCAAGTTTTTAAGGGTGGCTCAACAATATAACCTTACCCTTGAAGATTATGCTCAAGCAATGTCGCAAAAAATAGAATAGTTGGATAAAGTGAAACTTGCAGCTTTAGACCACCTTCAAGCTCAAAAGAAGACGGTAGCTCATGCTTACAATAAACGATTTAAGTTTAAAAACTTTGGTGAGGGTGACCTAGTTTGGAAAGTTGTTCTTACTATTGGTTCTAAAGATCTGAAATATGGAAAATGGTCACCAAGTTGGGAAGGACCATATATGGTTTACAAGGTAGTAGGAAATGGGGCATATCAATTGCAAGATATAGATGGCCAATGACATTCAAATCCTATTAACGACTGTTTCTTGAAAATTTTTTATCCTACTAGTTAGGAGACCATTGAAAAATTCGGCCAAGAAATGATTCTAGGCTGAACTATGTCATTTTATTACTTTTATTTTGGTCAAATGAAAAGAATAAAATGAGGGTGCATACATATATCATATACAATTGAGCTTGGCCAAACTTTTAGGCCGTTCCATTTTTTATTTTTAAGATGATTGGTTGTTTATTTATTAGAGTTTAGGTCATTTGTTTTGGACCAAAGTAGCAATGTTGTAACTTCAATATTCATATATGCAATTTAAATCAAGTTCAAGTAAAATAGTAAAGATAAGTCTAATGAACTAAGAAAGTTTGCAGAAACAAAAGTGCTAAATTACATTCACTTTGCAATTTCATCCTTTGTGAATTTCCATGAAGAAGTCCATTTGGAGACAGTTTGTTGGACCAAAGGTTTTATTCTCTTGGCTTGCTCAAGATCTTCTCGAATTTTGTAAGCCTTAAACTTGGAAGAAGATGTTTTTCTTTTCAAAACGGCATAAGTCTCATCATTTTTCTTTTTCTCGGTTTCTTTGGGGGCCAACTTTGCTTGAAGTTCGGCCAACTCTTCCTTCATCTTGTTAATCTTTCTATCCATGGTGGCCAAATTTTCTTTTATCGAAGACATATCAGTCAGAGAGCTTTTAAGCATGTCCCAAATGCTTAAGAATGAGGTGGTCAACTTTTGGACTTCTTTGATTTCTTGATGGGAAGAGAAGAAAGCAGGAAAGTCACGGCCTAAGGAGTAATGGAACTCAAAAATTTTGTGCAGAACTTCATCAGAAAATATGTTGGCATCAAGAAGCACTCCAAGCGATTGGATCAACAATGTGCAGGTCTCATCTTGCAGAATGATCTCAAGATCTTTATCAAAAAGACTATTGATGAAGTCTTTTGCTTGTTCCACTTACTTGGCAGAGGCATCTTCTTCTTCTGTTGTTCCTACTTCAAAGTCATCAAGGAGAGATGAAAGAGGCATATTGACTAGGTCGTTCACTTCTGAAAAGAAATCATCATCATTCTCTTCTAGTGAAAATTCCTTAAATTGTTGCAAAATATATTGAAGTTAGGATTTTTATTGTTGGGCCGAATCATTTGTGTATTTACAAACAACATTGAGATTTACCTTAATGATATTTTTGGCCTGAGGACTAGGAATAACGGGACTTGCTGATGGTTCGTGCGAACTTGGAACATCACCTTGATTGACCTAGAAGAAGTTTGTTGTTAGATCATATATGTGAAATATTCAGAAGCCTTTGGAAGAAATAAAGTACCTAAAAAGAAGATGATTGGTTTTGATGAGAGAATGACTCCATTGCCGCCAAGGTGGGAAGAACCCGTTTAGGAAGAATGATGAGTTTAATTTTTTTTCTAGATTGGAAAGCATAATAGTGAAACAAAATTTGGTCTTTACCTTATTCAAATCATCGTTTGAAGCATCCTTATCTGTGAGTTGATCTTCCAAGTTTTCATTGGATGCTCCATCATCTAAGTGTTCATCCACTTGATTTTCCAAATGTTCTTCCAAATTTTCATTCTCAAAATGAGTTTCTTCATCTTGGTCACTCTGAGATTGAGGTGTAGAGTTATGAGACTCTTGAGCTCGAGGGGCAGATGGCTTTTTATGCAATTTAAAAAGGTTGGTTAGAATGTATTAATGGAGAAAAGTGGGTGATGAGTTTTGAAAACTTACTAGGAAAATGGACTTGACCCGAATAGCAGGCTTTCTTTTCTTTGAAGCTTCAGCCAAGGATGGACCAGCATCACAGGTGCTCGAAACACCTGCAATTAAAAAGTTTGTCTTCAAAATGATAGATTATTGCTAAAGCTTGAAGTTCAAGTTCTATACCTTTTTTGGAAAATTTAATTTGAAGGTTGTTCACTGCACTAGTGGACTTCAGACCTTTTTGAGCCTTAGTGGTTGGGACGCCATGTTTAAAAATTTCATCGCCTACTTCGTTCATCGTATCCATAAATATAGTGCAAGTCTTGGCGGTCCACCAACGCTCGAAATCATCCGTAGAAGATGAGTGGAAAGAAAACTTATGAAGAATAAATGAGAATTCTTTATTGTCAAACTTCCGAATGATTTCTTTTAACCCATCATAAAAAATGGGATTCCGGGACGATGAACATCCATTATGAGAATGAACATGAAGAATGGGTATTGCTTGGCAAAGTCAAAATTGCCAAGCCACTAGGTTGGGACAATAAACTTCTACTATAGTACTATAGTTCTTAAAGTTTTCCATACCACCATAAAGAAGATCTTGGCATATCAAGATACTTGCCCAAAGGTTGACCGATTCTTTCAAGCCAGGTTGTGGTTTTGGGACAATGCCACAACGTTTAGGATGATCAAATATCCTCGAAAAGTAGGTGGGGTTTCGCTCCTTAGTTGAAAAGAAACAATTGAAACAGTCTCTAGCAGAATGTTCATAGACGCCGACTTAGATGATTGACATGCCAAGGCTTTTGTGGGGTAAAAGTTGGATGGATGGCTCAGGTTCAATGAAGTAAGCTTGGAGCCAAAGCTAGAGTATCCATATTGGGCTGACATGCTTGGGAGACATGTTGTTCTCGACAATCACGGTGATACATTTGTAGAGGTGGCCAAGAACAATGGGACTAAGGGCAATTGGTCAGCCTACTGCAAGTGTCTCAGCGATATGGACAAAATTCTTGGTGATTTTGTTAGAGGCAACACAAAAGATAAATTTGCAAAGCCACATGAGAAGAAAATTCATGTTTTCTTGAATATCAAGAACGATATGGTTCTTGCCTCTATGGATGGCTAGATGAGCTCTGTAGGATGATTCAGATATGGTTAGTGAAGCGTTGAGTGAGGCGGTGTTGGGATGATTGAGCGGAATGACATACATAAATGGACCGTTGGACCGAATGGAAGTAAGAACGACCAAATCAAGGAGGGTTGGAGTCATCATCCCAAATCTGAAGTTGAAAGTAGTGGTTTGGGTTGACCAAAAACATAAGGCAAAAGCAATAAGAGCTTTGTCACATGGAAGATCATAGCAAGAAAGCTCAAGTGTATCGTATATGCCGGCCGATCTCCAAGAGTCACCAAAATGAGGTTCAAGTCTGTTGAACCAAGATACCCATTAGGAAGATGAATGAGACCAATGTAGAACCTTGGAGCTATTTCATTTTGTCCAACTTAGTCTATCTTTCGAGTCAAAAAAGAGTAGCTCGAGGTTCTATTCTTTGTCAGATTGGTAGGCATCTTGAACTTCTGTAGTAATGTCATCGATGAATCTGGGACCAAGGAAGTATTATCTATTGTTTTTATCCTTGGCGATTAGGACTAGATTGGATATGCTTTCCACGGATCGGTAGATTGCGACTACCATATTATTCGCAAAGGTTCTAGATCGGTCAGGTTTCAAGACAATCTTCAATTGTTTAGCATCTTTAATTTTGGGAGGCATGATTTGCAAGAAAGAAAAATTTCAAAGATTAGATAAATGAGAATTGCAAAGTTTTAAGTACTTAAGTACAAATTTTCTAACGTTCCTAAGTGAAAAAGCTAGTTTAAAGGAATGGTTAACCGAGTATAATGAAGTCTTTCCTATTAAGAATGTTCCAACAAGATGAATTTTGATGAAAGTTAGGGTTTTAGCCGAGCATCTATTTTGGCAGATTAAAAATTACTTTGGTTGTTCCACTTGTTGGCCGGTTAAATCTTGGGGTTTTTGGCCGAGCAAGAATAAGAGTTTTTCAGCCGAATGGAAGTATGTATTTGTGTGCTTTGTTTTGTAGGTTGTTAGGCTGAATTTTTTAGAGCAAAGTTTTGGTTAAAATGAACAAGATGAATTCTGGTGAAAGTTAGGGTTTTGGCCAAGCAAGCTGAAGTGTTGGCTGAAGTTTAGGAAGAATGAATGGAATCGTTTTTTGCAGAATTTTTTGTCAAAATTAAAGTTTGGCTGAGCTTATATATATATATTTGGTTGGTTAACATTGAAGAATTTTCATCGGTTGAATTTTTTAATAAAGTTTGTTTTGGATATATGACCGAATTGTTGGAATAATGAATAAGTTTTGACTAAATTTTGGAATGAAGTATATTTTGGATATATTTGGCCGAGCAAAATTAGGTTTATGGCCGAGTTTTTGAAAGAATAAGAGTTTGAATAATTGGCCAAATTTTGGTTACATGCATATGTTTGCTGGTCAAAGAGAAGAATGCCGATTGAATGGGATAATTTGTTGGACTACTTTTTTTTTAAGTAAAGATGATCGGTTGAATAAAGAGTGTTATATCAATGGAGGCTCATTCATGAAAAGTTTATTCTAGAATAAAGCAAGTAAAGAAAAACAACAACAATAACAAAATCTCAAATCATGCTTGGAAAATAAAGAAAACATAAGAAAGGAGAAGAAACTTACCTTGTTCTTGGAAGAATTGATGGCCGAATGAAATAAAATCATCGCTGAATAGAATTGGTGTTGGGAAGAATTGAATGTGGCTGAATGATTTGGTTAATGAGTTGGGTGTAATTAATATATAGTTGACCGGTTGAATGGGTTGATAATGCATTATGGACAAAAATTAATCATGGCCTAATATAATGGATTTTTAAGAGGAATTGTTTGGCCAAATAGATTATAGCTGAATGGTTAAGGATGTTGGCCGAATGAGTTGCGGATAGAGAATGAAGATTGATGGCCAAATTGGATTTGCTGGCCGAATGGAATGTGAGTCAATTTTGAATGGAATGAATTCATTGAATATATAATTGAGTATTAATATATATGCTTATATATTGTACTGTTGAATGTTGGTTGAATGGTTTATGGAGTTTGATTTGAAAGATTGGCCAAGTAAAATCTAGGTGGAATAATGGAAAAAATTACTTCAATTTTCACATTTTACATTTTCTTCCAAAAGTAAAAATTGAGAGGGAAATTTTTGAACCACATAAAATTGTAGATTTTATGTAACATCTCGTTTTAAGAAAATACTAGAAATTTTCAAAGTTGACCAAGTTTGACCAGTTTGACCATAAGTGGGCCCATGGTTGACTTTTTGTGTATATATGCTTTGGCTTTGATGGTGGTACCGTTGTGTAGAGCTAATCAATACGAGTCCATAGATTGGTAGTATGCTTAATTCGGGGCTAAGACCGTGAAGCTATGGTTAAAATAGTGTGAGGGGCATTTTGGTAATTTTGCAAGGCTAACATTAAAGAGTGAGAAATGACTAAATTGCCCTTACCTTAATTTCTTAAATTTTCCAGAAAGGTCTGGAAATAACCCCTCCCCCCCACGGTGCTCTTTTTGCCAGCAACGGCCATTTTCCAGCCAAACCGGGCTGGAAATCACCTAAAATCTGGAGCAGGCGGCTTCCTCTTCCCAACCGTACTGCTGATAGCTCGTGGAACAGCCAAATTTGCCAGAAAACATGAGAAACCCAGTCAGCCTCTTGTCTGCGATTGCTGGATTTTGGCGAGAAATCGGCCAACCCACCACTCGAGAAAGGTTGCTCAAACCTTCCTCTACCTTTCCTCTCCAAGCTTTGGTCATGAAACCCTGTGAGTCGTCGGGAAACTTGAAGAAACTGGAGACCCGTTTCTCCTCTGTTAGCAGGATCTCAGCAGTTTCCGATTGCGGGGTTGGTCTTTTCCCCCTATTTTGGACCTTTTTAATCAGAATCCATCATCCTTTCTTCCCAAATCCTCCTCAGTTGAGCGGTGTAATGGATTAATGTTCGGTCGTAACTTTCCGGCTATTTTTCTAGCCATCACCGGCGGCAATTGGGCAAGATAAGTTGTTGATTATTTTCTAAACTTCTCAAGCTTTGTTTTGATATATAATTCACATATTATAATTGAGTAATTGAGATTTGTTAAATTTTGAGAATGTTTTGGTATATTTGTTAAGTAGGTAATAATTTTCTGAAGCAATTAAATTGCTGTGAATGTGAGGAACTAATTTCAATTTATATATGAATAGGTATAGCATAAAAGATTGTGACCGTGGGAGAGTCTGGAGNTTCCCCCTATTTTGGACCTTTTTAATCAGAATCCATCATCATTTCTTCCCAAATCCTCCTCAGTTGAGCGGTGTAATGGATTAATGTTCGGTCGTAACTCTATTAATTGTTTCTATTTGGGCATTTTGAATTTTACCAGGTTAACTCTATTAATTTTCATGGGAATTTATCTATATATAAATTGTATGTAAATCATTTATATATATATAATTATATATTATATGATATGGATTAATTGTGCATTTCAAGTTATGTTGGTTGTGGCTAGTTAAATGTTGAATAGTTGGCATGATATTCATGTTTATGTGTTTATAATTATGAAATACTTGATTTTGGATTTCTTTGAAAGTGATTTTGTGATTTTAAGATAATTTGGGTTTGTGATTTATACTTTGAGTAGAGTGAGTTGCTTGTGGTTTTAGAACGTGGAATGTTTTGTGTTGCTTCTAGCTTTGGAATGAGTTAGCATGCTGAGATTATATGATTTGATTGTGTAATTGAACTCCGTGTTTATTGATAACGGTTATGGAATATATTATATGTTTATTTTTCTTTTACTTGGTGATTTTGCAACTGATTGTTGTTGATGATATGCAAATTATGGATATTGTGGAAATTGTGGGATACATATGGAGATGATGTACAGTGATGTGGATGAGGATGGTTATGATGTTGGAGAGGGTACCCTCGGCCATATGAAAGCCTTTTAAATGCCATGATTCCTAAAGACCAAGGATCATGATGACTGCACTCCATTCCCGCCACGATGCCTTGGGGCGAAGGATCGTGATGATTGTTACCCCTCTGTGTGATATTAAACTGCTAAATTGTTAATGAAAAATGTGTGATATGTATATATTCCTTTGTTATTTTCTCTAGAATAAATGCATGCATATTCATACATGTGAATGTGGTCATTTTCGTTTGGACTCATAAATGTATGATATATATGGTTGATGATTGCTTGGCAATGGGATATTGATGGGATGCAATTTATATATATTTTATATACCTTAATACTTGATTTGAGCATGTTTTATTCACTTAAAATGGATTAATTTATATTTTTCTATGTTTTAGGTGGATTTGAGCTTAAAGTGATAAAAAATGAAGAAACAGTGGCAAAATCGTAATTAAACAGAAAAACTGAAGAAGCAGTGGCAAAACCGTAATTAACTGGACGTTGGCAGCAAGGTAGTGCAGCCCAGGTGCAGTGCCCAGGTGCCTAGCCAGGCGCCTAGATGGGCGCGAAGTTGGTCCGTTTAGTCACGTTTTTGTGTGTTTCGTAGCCCTAGGTTTTTAGTTTAAATAGGTTTAAGTTATCTTGCCATAGGGTAGCCGTTTTTAGAGCAAAAACAACAAAAAGAAAGAGTTTTCTAACAATTATGAGTAGCTAAATCTCTCTTTGGGAAAGAGTATTGTTCATTGCTAAAGTATAAGGTGTGAGACATTGTTTATAAGTTTTAATTCAATTATAATTATTCAATTTGTGTTTTTCCAATTTATTTGTTTATTATTCAATTCTCTTTTATTATAATTTGGATCCGTTATAATTATTTGTGGATTGGGTATTTGCTAATTAGGAATTCAATCGTATTGAATGTTCTATGTTTAGTAGCACTTTGATTTTAATAATTGCATGCTAAGCTTTTGTTAATTTTTTAGGAGAATGCATAATAGAATAAAGTTTTACAACGTTTGTAGGACTTGTTTATTGTTGGTTGCTATTGTTCTTAATGCTGTTCTGATTTGATTTAGATCACGTTGGTTTAGATATTTCAGAATTAGGATTAATTTACGATCGTATCTGAATTAATTAATTGTGAGAGTTAGAATAAAATTGGCCGTGCTATTTTATTCAATCCAACATTGAATGATTATTTTTGGATATATTTTTGTATGTGATCACCTGTTCTTTAGTAATTAAAGATACTCTGACCCAAGGTTTTCTCCAATTGTTATTTTCAATATTTATTAAATTGTTTTCTTTAATATTTGAACTTGCCAACATAAAATCCCCCTTTTGTCTTTTTAATTTTGCTTTAATTGGAATAGATTGAGTTTGATTATCAGTCTTTGTGGAATCGACCTGAACTTGCTACTACCACGATAGTGTTTGAATTCCGTAATTAATTTTGGTGTTTACGATACGCATCAGCAACATTGAAGATTGGAGAAATTTTAAGATCCTCAGGAAGATCGATGCAATAAGCATTGGGCCCCAAGACTTTATGGATGCAGAAAGCACCAATCTTTTTCAGACGAAGTTTGTGATAGGTGCCAGTTGGGAAACGCTCCTTCTTCAAATAAACCATCACCAGATCATCAACATTGTAAGTTTTCTCATGTCGCTGTCTATCTGCTGCCGCTTTATATTTGAGATTGGCTGCTTCAATATTTGCTTTGATAGCATTGTGAAACTGAACATAGTCCTCAACAAATGTAGAAGCTCCTTTGTGAGTGAAATCAGGGATAGATACCAAATCCACAGTAGCATTAGGACTATTGGTGTAGACAATAGAAAAAGGGGTTAATCCAGTAGTGCGATTAACCATACTATTGTAGGCAAATTCAGCTTGGGGAATGACTGAATCCCACTACTTAGGTTTTTCACTAGCTAAACAGCGAAGCATGTTACCAAGTGTTCGATTAACCCCTTCAGTCTG
This sequence comes from Ochetophila trinervis, assembly GCA_003254975.1. Taxonomy (NCBI): domain Eukaryota; kingdom Viridiplantae; phylum Streptophyta; class Magnoliopsida; order Rosales; family Rhamnaceae; genus Ochetophila; species Ochetophila trinervis. Next base: position 58,009 of record QANX01007663.1, read on the forward strand.
GCCATCTATTTGTGGATGGTAAGCACTACTAAATTGAAGTTTGGTGTCAAACATCTTTCACAACACTTTCCAAAAGTGATTGAAAAATTGAACATCTCTGTCCAAGGTAATGGATTTAGGGATACCATGTAGCCGAACTATCTCACGAAAGAAAAGAGTGGCAACATAACTCGCAACCGATGCCTTCTTACATGGTAGAAAATGTGCCCTCTTAGAAAACCTGTCAACAATGACTAAGATAGAGTCAGTTTGCCTTTGTGTCTTGGGTAAACCGAAGATAAAATCCATAGAAAAATCTTCCCAAATAGTATTAGGGACTGGTAAAGGAAGATATAGGCCAGTGTTTTGAGTGTGACCCTTTGCCCTCTGACAAGTGCCACATCTTTGAATGAATTGTATGGCATCAGTTTTCATTTGAGGCCAATAGAATCTAATAGTAATAGAACTAGTAGTCTTGTCTCTGCCCAAGTGAGCTGCCAAGCCCCCAGAATGTAAATCTTGGATGATGAATTCTCCAAGGGATGTCTTGGGAATACAGAGTTGATTTCCTTTAAATAGGTAACCATCAAAAATATGAAAGTCATCAATCTTATTTTTAAGTAAACAGTGATCCCAGATAGAGGAGAAATCAACATCAATAGCATATAACTCTTTGAGATGATCAAATTCCTTCAAGTTGAACTGTAGGATGGAGAGGAGGGTATATTTTCTGCTTAGGGCATCTGCCACCTTGTTTGACTGACCTGATTTGTGGTGGAAAGAGTAGTGAAACTTTTGGAGATATTCAACCCATCGAGCATGGAGATCATTTAGCTTTTTCTGTGAGTTTAGGTACTTGAAAGGATGATGGTCACTGTGGAGTATAAAATCCCTTTGCACTAGGTAATGTTCGCAGTAATGGAAAGCTCGAATGACTGCATAGAGCTCCTGTTCATAAGTTGTCCACTTATGCTTGGCTGCACATAGTTTTCACTGAAGAACTCAATAGGTTTGCCCTCTTGAAGTAAGACTGCCCCAATACCAACTTTAGAAGCATTGGTTTCAACTTCAAATACTTTGTCAAAATTAGGTAGTGCAAGCACTGGAGCTTGAGTAAGCTTCTGTTTAAGTAGAGAAAAAGTTGCATCCTATGGAGGTCCCCAATGGAATTCGCCTTTCTTTAAGCATTCAGTGAGCGGGGCTGCTAAAGTGAAAAATCCCTTGAGAAATATTTTGTAAAAAGTGGCTAAGCCATGAAAGCTCCTTAATTATGATACATTTTGTGGGGTTTTCCATTCAGTGATGGCTTGGATCTTTCGAGGGTCAGTGTGAATGCCCTCTTTACTAATGATAAAGCCAAGAAAGAGTAGCCTTTCAGTAAGAAATTCACACTTGTGCAGACTGAGGTATAACTTGTTTTCTCTTAGAACTTGTAAGTTGTGTCATGTGAGCTTGCTTGTCTTTGCTGTAGATTAGTATATCATTAAAATATACAACAATAAAATGGCCAATAAAGGGTTTTAGTACCTGATTCATAAGCCTCATAAAAGTACTTGGTGCATTGCACAAGCCAAATGGCATAACTTGCCATTCATAGAGACCCTCTCTTGTCTTGAAGGCTATTTTCCATTCATCACCAGGTTTTATTCGAATCTGGTGATAGCCACTCTTGAGATCCAATTTCGAAAACACCCGAGACCCTTCCAACTTATCCAGCATATCTTCCAATCTAGGAATAGGAAACTGATATTTCATAGTAATTTTGTTGATAGCCTTGCTATCAACACACATTCTCCATGTTTTATCTTTCTTAGGGACTAAAAAGGCAGGCACAGCATAGGGACTCAAACTTGGTTGGACTAGCTGCTTAGTTAAGAGGTCATCCACAATGCCCTGGAGAATTTCATGATCTTTAGGGCTCATTCTGTAATGTTGCAGGTTAGGTAAACTGGAGCCAAGGATGAGGTCTATATTGTGTTGGATATCTCTCATTGGGGGGAGTTCATTAGGTAGTTAATAGGGTGAGAGATCACTATATTCAGCAAGCAGTGGTTTAACCAATTTTGGAACTAAGATGGTAGAGTTGGAGCTGTCTTTCAGTATGAACCCCACAACTGGATCAGAGGATTTGACCAGTTTTTGGAATTTGTTACCCTCTGTGATGATCAGTAGGCCTTTTATGGATTGTGGGTGGGGTAATGTGGGAGATTTGGAGGAGTTTGGTAATAGAACAAGTTTCCTAGTATGCCAAAAGAAAGAATAAGTGTTGGCCTTACCATCATGGGTGACTTGTCTATCAAATTGCTAAGGCCAGCTTAATAGGAGATGGTAGGCATCCATATGGACCACATCACAATTAATGGTATCAATATAGTTAGATCCAATAGAGAAAGTTACCTGGCATTGCTCAGTAACTTTGGTGTCAATGCCCTTCTTGATCCAGCCAATCTTGTAGGGTTGGGGATGTTGAGTAGTCTGCAAGTTCAAGGCCTTAACCATAGCTTGAGAGACCACATTCTCACTACTGCCATTGTCAATTATCATCTCACACACTTTGCCACTGATAGTGCACCTTGTTTTAAAAATGGATTGTCTCTGATTTAGGATAGGGGTTTTAGATATGTTAAGTAAATTTGTAGTATGCAAAGCAAGGGTTCTCCCCTATCAGCTGGTAATTCCTTAACTTCCTCAACTGGTTCATCATTTGTTTCTTCTTCTTCATAACTGAATTCTTCAACATCTTCATTGAGGTGGAGAACTCTTCTCTGTAGGCACTCTAGATCTGTGTCCCGGCTAATTGCATCTAAAACATTTGAGGGGAAAGGGCCTATAATAGGGGTTTCCATTGGTGGGGTTGATGTTTGGCTTGGTAAATGGCATTGGTTGTTTTCCAAAGGCTCTGGTAGTGGTGTCTGATTGGGGTTTTGATTGGGATTGATTAGGTGGGGTGGAGTTCATGGTTTGTGGGGAATGGGAATGTTGGTTGAGGTTATATTTAGGTTTATCTGCATAGAAATCTGGCTTCCATTTGGGTGGTTTCTTGTGGGCACGGGTAGGTCGAAAGAGTTGTTTCTCAACCCTTGTGGCCATGTTAACAGCTGCAGTCAAATTCCAGATGGGGCTTAATTCAACTTTCTCTTGAATTGGGACTGCCAGACCATGAATGTATCGAGCCACCTATTGTCTCTCAGTCTCTTGGAGATTGTTTCTGGAGCTAAGTCTATAAAACTCATCTGTATAGTCACTCACATTCCTGCCTTTTTGTTAACAACCGTGGTATTGCTGATAGAGCACCTGGTCATAGTCATCGGGCAAGAACCTTGCCTTGAGTAATTGTTTCATTCGATGCCAAGATCGAATTGGCTCTTTTCCCTCCTTTCTGCGGTTCATTTGAAGCTGTTCCCACCAAGCTGAAGCTCCACCAAAAAGCTTATAAGCAACTAACTTCAGTTGCTGACTCTCAGAGATGTTCATATAATCAAAGAAGTTATCCACACTATGGACCCAATCTAGAAAGTCCTTTATGTGTAGGTGTCCATCAAAACTAGGCTGACCATAAGGCTGATTGAATCTGGGACGGGGTTCTGCAAATAATGAGGCTTCAATTTCATCATCAGAGTCAAGATATTCAACTCCCTGATTTCGATTATGGTGACCGGGAAGTGGCCTGTGAAAAGAGGGTGACAGATCTGCAGGATCTGGTGGTTCTGAACGAGTTTGCAAGAGTTGACCAGAAGGATGTGAAGTTTGAATATTAGCTGGAAATGGTCGAGCAAATTCTTGATCCTTAGATCCAGCTGCAGGATGTGTTGCCAGTGGTCTTTAAGTTGGAGTTAAGAGTGATTGACGAATTTCTAGAGTAAGATTGTCAATCTTGTGTTCCACAACTCGGATAGCTGACCAAAGGTTCTTCAAGTTGGTTTCATCCATATAAGCACGACTGCTTCCTTCATCGAAGTTGGCCATAGCAGAAACACGGCAATCTCCAAGCTCTGATACCAATTGATGTAGGAACAACATATTTAAATCAACAAACTCTTTAATCAATTCGATCGAAGAGATCTAAAAGTTAAAGAGAGACTAATTTCATTAACCAAGCTAACAAATGTAGCTTCAAAACTTACAGTAATGGTGGAAAATATTTCAAGCTCCCTCGCGGAGAAGACAAGCTTGGTATTAATACATCATTACAAGACAAAACGATATTGTATTGGGTAACGGTTTTGGACACGTGAGCAACTAAAGAAAAAAGCAGTTACAATAAAGAGAAAGACTATATTGTCCTTTAAAACAAAGTTAAAACGGCTAATAACTAAGGTTAAATTGGTAAAAGCCATATTTATTTAAAAGTTGCAATGGTAACTAAACTCTGGCTTCGTCTTCAACCTCTGTTTGATGGCCTTCGATTCCAGTTGGTTGCACCGCATCAAATGTTCTCACCACAAGCTGCTCATTATCCTCCATCGGATGATTGTAATTCAAGCAATGCAGGACATCAGGCTTATAAGAAACAAATGTCATCTAACAATGCTCAAGGACATGTGGCATTTTTTGTCCCAAATACATCTCATGTTTCTCCAGTGATTGTTATGTCTGAAAAATTTGTAGGTCATTGTCAAACAGCTTCTCCTTTGACATTGACAGATCAATCTTGGTTCTTTGACAGTGGTGCTACTGACCATGTCGTGGCTGATTGTGATAATCTGTTACAACAAATTGAGTACAAAGGAGGCAACAAACTCATGGTTGGAAATAGTCAAAATATGACCATTTCTCATGTTGGTAACAATTCTATCCCTACATGTACTACTGTTATTCAACTTCTTGATGTTCTTGTAGTACCAAATATAACAAAAAATTTATTGAGTGTTTCCAAGTTGACAAGTGACAACGATTTGCTTAGTGAGTTTAATGTTGCTTGTTGTATTATTAAGGACCCTCAAGGCAATCCACTACTTAAAGGAATACAAGAAGGGGGGTTGTATAAGCTGTTACCTCCTTGCACAAGGCCTCAAACTTCGGGTACCACACTTTTATCTCAAATTCATCCACCATGATCCATTTTGTCTATCTCACTAAGTTCAGAAATGTCTTATGTTTTTCTTGCAATGTCTTCTGTTTTTCCTTCATTTCAAAATAATTCAGTTACTTCAAATACAAGTAATTGCTCTATATCTGAAATAGTTGTTCCCTCATCTTGTAATACTTCTTGTATTTCTCCTTTCAATATCAATAAAAATGTTTCCTTTTCAGCTATGCTTATATCTACTATATCTTCTCAAAACAGTTGTGAACCACAATTCAATTCAGCTTTTTCAGATTCTAAAACCATTGTCGATCTCAATCTTTTACATAAAAGAATTGGTCATCCTTCTTCACATGTGATAACTCAGATATTACATGCTAGCAATGCTCAGCCTACTACCAAAATTCCTTTTAACCTTCTGTGAAGCTTGCCAATTTGGCAAGCAACACTTGATTTCTTTTCCTTTATCTCAAACTCAAGCTGAAAAACCCTTAGATCTAATTCACATTGATCTTTGGGGACCAGCTCCTGTTACTTCTATGGATGGTTTCAAGTATTACATTTAATTCTTAGATGATTTCTCTTGATATGTGTGGATTTATCCTCTCAAACTTAAGTCAAAAGCTTTTTCTATGTTTGTGAAGTTCCAATCTATGGCTGAAATCTTGACTTGTGCTAAGACCAACCTCTACAATATGCCTATGTTTTCTCTCAATTCTCCCATTTTGTGCATGTAGCTGCCAGAGCAGTAAAACTATCAGGCATTAGTTGGAGTAGACAATAAAACACAAAAGCAGTAACAGCCAAGGTAGGTGCTCGTGACACATCATCTCTGACCACACTCCTTCCAATGTACTTTATCAACCCTGTTTTGCAATATATTACAAAGTCATAACAGTTTTTTATGTAAGGACGACAGTCAACAGAGTTGTTGTCGAGAAGGAATCCCGCACAGCGCATAACATCTTCAGTTGGATCGGTAGAGGTAATGGTGCTGGTATTTCCTCTAGGCTTAACAACGAAGAGAGCTGGATTAACATTATATTTAAAGGTTTTGGGCCATCCATCTGAAAGAAAATATTCTATGCTGGAAGAGAATACAACTCGTTGCAACTTTTTTTTATTACGACATTTGTAGTAGATCACCACTTTATCATTCACACATATCCCTGGAGTCACATATATATCAGCAAACGAAGTAGATTTCCATAATTCATAATTAACCATAATCTATGGTATTCCTATAAGAAATATATATAAATTCAAATGGGAAAAATGTTTGTGAAACAGGAAAGGAAGAAGAAGATCATCGTGATGTATTTCTTTACTGTTTCTATACCATGTGTAGATGTGATCTCCAGGCTCCAGTTCCCTATAGATCCTGTCCAAAAGCACTTGTCTATTATGACTTCTTGGAGTCTCTGTCTGGGTTTCAACTTCACGTATTGGTGTTAATTCTAGTTACTTGCTATGGAACCAATAACCATGAAAGCTTGAATATGAACAATGAGAGCTCGAGAATGAGAAACCAGAGATAGAAAATTTGATATTCATTAAAATGAATTAATTACCTTACAAAATATTGACAGCAAGCTTATATAGCAAAAAAATAATTAACTAACTGCTTATGAACAAGACAGTTAACAAACTAACTAACCACACTAACAGCTATGACACGTGTTATTAACTAATACATCCTCTAGAAGATTCTAATATACACCAACACCCCCCCCCCCCCACAAGCGAAAGATGGGCAGGATTGACCATGCCAAGCTTGGATGTTAAGTTGCTGTGTTGAGTTGAAGGAAGAGCTTTTGTAAGAACATCAGCGAGTTGCAAATGAGAAGGCAAGTGTTTGAGCTGCAAAAGTCCTTCCATTACCTTTTCTCGAGTAAAATGACAATCTATTTCAATGTGCTTAGTGCGCTTATGAAATATGGGATTCTTTGCAAGTAAATACCGTAACACATGAAAAATAGCTTGATAATGAGGCAAACGAGGTGATTGCATGAACTGACTTCAGGTTTGTACAGCAAAACTTAAATTAGGTCGAGTATGAGTAAGAAAGTTTAATTTTCCAATAATGATCCTGTAAAGAGTAGGATCATGCATGAGATCACCTTGATCTGGTAGTAGTTTCAGATTCATTGGTAAAGGAGTGACTGTAGGCTTCGAAGTCAAGGGACAAAATTCCTGCAGCAACTCATGAGTAAATTTTCTCTGTGTGAAGGCTATACCGGATGAAGTATGAGAAACTTCAAGTCCAAGAAAAAAATTTAACCTCCCCAGATCCTTAATACCAAAAACTCTATCAAGATGACTCTTAAGAGCCTATATAGTAAGGAAATCATATCCGGTAACCATAATATCATCAACATAAATTGCAATAAGAGTAATATGGCCATTGGCTTTCTTTAAGAACAAGGAATAATCATTTTTGGATTGTGTGAATCCCAAAAACTTCAATTCAGCACTGAGTTTGGCAAACCATTGTCGAGATGCCTGCTTAAGTCCATAGAGGGACTTGGCTTGGTTTAGGAACAAAACCAGGAGGCAGTTGCATGTATACTTCCTCATGCAAGTCACCGTGTAGGAAAGCATTATTAACGTCAAGTTGATAAAGATTCCATTTCTTAGTTGTAGCCATTGCAATTATAGCTCGAATAGTAGATATCTTCACCACAGGAGAAAAAGTTTCAGAAAAATCTATACCCTCTCGTTGAGTGAAGCCTTTGGCCACTAAATGTGCCTTGTATCTTTCCAAAGTACCATCTGCTTTCAGCTTAACACAAAATATCCATTTACAACCAATTGCTTTCTTTCCTTTTGGCAAATTAACCACTTCCCATGTATTGTTAGAGGTTAAAGCAGTGAGTTCCTTATTCATGGAACCAATCCAGTTTGGATCATTAGAAGCTTGAGCATAGGTGGTGGGTTCAAACAATTGCTGGGATTGTTGAATGATAGTTTGAGAAGAGGAAGGCAAATTGGTAAAGTTGACAAGATTGCACCAATGTGAGGAATGGGAAGTAATATGAGAACAAAGATAATCATGAAGGTAGGCTGGTGGGTTGTGAGTTGGGAAGAGTTACTTGGAGGAGAAGAAACATGAATGGAATCTGAGTTAGATATGGGATGGGAAGAATGTATATTACCATGAGAATAAGGAGTGATGGTGGATGGAAAAATAGAGAAGTCAGAAGGATAAGAGAAAGAAGAAATGTCAGAAATAGGAAAAGGTAAAGAAGAAGTAGGATTAAAAGTAATATGATGAAAAGGAAAACAGGACTAAAACAATTTCACATCTTGGGAAACCAAAATTTTATGTGAATCAAGATCTAAAACCTAATATGCTTTTTGCTTATAAGCATAACCTACGAAGACACAAGGAATTGCTCTAGCTTGGAATTTATCTCTTTGTCGTTTTAAGGTTGAAGCAAAGCATAGACAACCAAAAGCTTTGAGATGATTGTAAGATGGTTTATGACCAAAAAGAAGCTCATAAGGTGTAAGGTTGTGAAGCTTGGAGGATGGAAACCGATTAATGAGATATGTGGCTGCAAGAACACACTCATTCTAGAAAATCAAAGGTAGCTTAGATAGAAAGTATAATGCTTGAGCTGTTTCAAGTAAGTGTTGATGTTTTCTCTCCACAACTCCATTTTGTTGTGGAGTATCAACACAAGAAGTTTGATGCAATATACCATTTTCAAAATAAAAAAATTTGGCTGAAGCATCTTGAAACTCTAAAGCATTGTCACTCCGAATGATTTTGACAATAGCTTGAAATTGTGTTTTGGCATAAGAAATGAAGGATTTAAGGTTGGACAAAGCATTGCTTTTATGAGTTAAAAAATGAGTCCAAGTGGCTCTAGAGTAATCATCCACAATGGTAAAAAAGAATTTATAACCATTATGAGAAATTTGATGAAATGGTCCCCAAATATCAATGTGAAGTAACTCAAAAATTTTAGAACTGCAATGTGAACTATGTGGAAAAGGTTGTCTATGTAACTTTGCTAGCTTTTGGACAAATTTGACAAAGAGAATGAGTTTTATTGATAAAAGAAAGATTTGGAATACATTTCATTGTATCAAAAGATAAGTGTCCTAAACAGTAATGCCACAAATCATGCTTATTAAGGTGAGTTGAAACTAGAGGAGGACATGCACTAGTACTAGAAGAACTTGAGATTGAAAAAACATTCAAATTTGGTAAAATGACATTACAATGAAAAAGAGATGGAAGACTCTTATGAGTAGCTGAACAAGAAGCTTTATCAGCAAAGTATAGTCCACCAACTTGATTACCAAGGGTGACTGCCTTGCTCATTGCTTGGTCCTAAAGGAAACAAGCATCAGAAGTAAATGAAATGGTGCAAGACAAATCATCACATAATTTTTGCACTGAAAGGAGATTAAAATAAAAATCAGGAACATGGAGAACCTTTTTAAAAGTGAGATTAGAATTGATAATGATATGGCCAATGTGTTTGACTCTAGCTTGTTTGCCATTTGGTAATGTAATGAAATTGGAAGTAGTTAGAGGTTCAAAGGAAGAAAAAAGGTTCAAATTTGGTGTTATATGATCTGTTGCACCGCTGTCTATAATCCATTCCAGATTGGTGTGAGAAGTAAGGAGACAAGCATGTTTACCTGCTAGAAAGCAATGTGATGCCACTGAATCCATTTGATGATTTGTCTCTGAATTATTAAAAGTTCCTTTGTTCAGCAAAACCAAGAGTTGATTGTACTGGTCCACGGTAAGAGTAGGAGAAGCTATTGTTGAAGTGTCAGCTGATGAGTGAACCAAATTAGTGACCATATTAGCTGAGCTCCTTCGTCCTTTTGTGAACTTATATCTTTGAGGATAGCCATGCAACTTGTAGCATGTATCATAAGTATGACCTGTGATTTTGCAATGAGAGCAAATCACATTCCTTTTGTTTCCCTGTCCTTGCTTATGAAAATTCCTTGAGGCATTGGAATGATTCCCAAAATTTGTAGAATGATTTGCAAAAGCAGCAGAATCTGGAGTAATTTGTGTAGGATTGATGAATTCTCTCTGTTTTTCTTCTTGAATGAGAATGTTATAAATTTGATTAAGGCTTGGAAATGGTTGTAACATTAATATGTTGCCTCTCATGACATTATAACTCTCATTTAGACCCATAAGAAACTGCATAACATGTTGCATGTGAACCAAGTCTGAAAAAGAATGAACTGATCCACAAGTATAGTCTGGAATAGCAATTAAGGAACTGTGTTCATCGAGAAGTATTTTGAACTTAGTGTAATAGGAAGCAATCCCCAAATTTCCTTACCTAAAGAACTCAATTCTCGTTGAATTTGGTAAATTTTTGCTATACTTGATTTACCAAATCGTTGTTCTAAATCTTTCCAAATATCACAAGCAGTTGAACAATAAACAATACTTTAAGCAATTTCAATATTCACTGCATGAATTAACCAAGATATTACCATGCTATTGCAATGTTTCCAGTAGCTTCGTAGAGGAGAACTCAGATCTGGCTGCTTGCATGTTCAGTCAATGAAGCCGAGTTTATTCTTAGCCATTAAAGCAATTCTCATTGATCTGCTCTAGTGATTGTAATTCTCACCATCCAGATTTTTTGTAACAAGTTTGATTCCAGGCGAATCACCATGGTGAAGAAAAAATTCGTGTGAAGCATCAATCGTAGTAAAAGTTTCTCGATTACTTTGTGAAATTTCAGTTCCAGACATGATTGAAAAATTGGAATGAAGAATCCAAAAAAAAATTGTAAACTGAGGAGAAATCACTTGCCAAAGTCGGCAAAGTGAGAGAAAACGAGAAGAGGAAAAAAAATTCAAACAGACTCTGTTTGGCTATCAAGAAAACAGAGTTGCAAGTGAAAAGAAAAAAAAACTTGTAGTACAGAAGAATAACAGAACCATGTTATTCGAAAAGAAAGGAATAGCTGTAAACCTGCTCTGATACCATGTTAATTTTGGTTACTTGCTATGGAAGCAATAACCATGAAAGCTTAAATATGAACATGAGAGCTCGGGAATGAGAAACCAGAGATAGAAAATTTGATATTCATTAAAATGAATTAACTACCTTATAAAATATTGACAGCAAGCTTATATAGCAAAATATAATTAACTAACTGCTTATGAACAAGATAGTTAACAAACTAACTAACCACACTAATAGCTATGACACGTGTTATTAACTAATACATCCCCTAGAAGATTCTAATATACGCCAACAATTGGGGAATGAGAATTTGAATTACCGAACCCCATAGATTGAGAGGAGAGTGAAATGAATTGCAAAATCTCTTTCTTGCAGAACCGGTTTATGGGTTAGGAGACTAAATTAATGGGGTCGCATATATCACAATATTGAAATAGGTAGGACGTTGTGTTGATTTATAACCGGGGCTAGGACTTACTCAGCTTAACAAGTATGTGTTCACGTGGATGGTATTAAGAGATAAAATATAAAATATATGATGATTCATTTTCTATCAACTTAAGCTTTTAGGATCAATGGTAATTAATTAACATGTTATCAGAGTTAAAAAATTTAGTTGTCAGAAGTTCGAAACTCAATAACTCCATCCAAATCTTATCACACTGGTAATTCAACATAGAGGACAATATTAAAATAGCTACCACATGGATACATTGCTAGAGTTGGACTTTTCTACTAATCCTCTTGCCATATAATATTATTAAGTCTGTAGAAACTAATTAATTTGCTTATGTATAGGAATCTTATCATTAATATGTATAACAGCTAGAAAGTGGGTTATAAAATAATGCTTTCCCCTAACGTGAGTTTTGGATCTGTCATTGAAGTTTGCAGGTTGACTGTCCTAAATTGTTTATCAGCCTCCTACTTTGACCTTTTGTTTTCGTTTTAACCCCATTGTTATTCATGTTTAGTATAAGGTTTGTTTGCTTGACTTCTTTAACAATAAACAAATTGATTGCAAATCAGAAAGCTTTCTCCAAGTGAAAGGAGAAGAGAAATGCAAAAACCAGATAGAAAACCAAGAAAGAAGGCCAAAAAGCCAGATTCACCTTCCATTACCATTTCTGTCAATTTTTACACTAGTTTCAACAGTACCAGCACAATCTTTTTAGCGTTTACTTAACCTAATCAGCAGCATGTGGCTCTTAATTGCACCAGATTTTCAGCAAAAATATCCCAAAATTTTATCTAAAAGAATACATTAATGTTAGAATTTGGCCAAGAGTTAAACAAATGAGGAAGGAAGAAAGAAGAAAGAAGAAAGGAAGAACACTCAAAATCTGGAAATTTTTCCAGCATATTCATACAACCGGTTCTTGACCATTACAAGCTAACAAAGAAAATATAAATACACAAAGCAAAAT